>JALMGJ010000002.1:68368913-68563913 GCA_023362775.1 Charina bottae
TCAGCTGAAGCCTGTTGTTCCCCATCCAGACCCCCACAGCCCCCAGGCACTTGGACAGGGTAGTCACAGCATCACTTACTTCCCCCGGGATGTGTATCATCAGCATATTGATGATACCTCATCCCGTGGAGACGGATGATCTCGCCCAGTGGTTTCATGTAGATGTTAAATAGGAGAGGAGAGAGCCCTGAGCCCTGCGGCACCCCACAAAGGAGGGGCCGTGGACCCGATCTCTCCTCCCCTATCAACACCAATTGGGAGCGGCCCTGGAGGAAGGAGGTGAACCAGCGCAAAACCACGCTGCCCACCCCAACTCTCTCAGGCGTCCCAAAAGGATACCATGGTCGATGGTATCGAAAGCCGCTGAGAGGTCAAGGAGAGCCAGGATGGATGCACTTCCTCCATCCCGCTCCCGCCAGAGATCATAAGTGCGACCAATGCTGTTTCCATCCCATATCCCGGCCTGAAACCTGACTGAAAGGGGTCTAGATAATCCGTTTCATCAAGAATCCTCTGGAGCTGCAATGCCACCACTTTCTCAACCACCTTCCCCATAAAGGGTAGGTGGGAGACTGGACGAAAATTGTCCAGTACAACAGGGTCCAGCGATGGTTTCTTGAGGAGGGGGCACACCAACGCCTCCTTGAAGACAGTCGGAAACACCGCCTCCTGCAAGGATGCATTTACCATCGACTGGACCCAGCCACACGTCACCTCCCGAGCTGATTGAACCAGCCAGGAGGGACATGGATCTAATTCGCACGTGGTGGCATTTACAGTCCGGAGGATCCTATCCACTTCCTTGGGCCCAACAGGATCAAACTGTTCCCAGATAACAGGGTAAGTACGCTCCTCAGTTATCCCCCCAGACCATGTTTCACACTTAGAGTCTAACTTAGAGCGAATTAATGACTCTGAATGAAGGAAGAGCAGAATTCCATATGGAATTTGGGGTGGGGAAGTTAAGATCTTTCCCTCTGGAAAACAGTGGAAGGCAGAGGAGACGCCACCAGTGTCAGTGTTTTCAGTGGTACAGATCTCTTCTTTATCTCACCTGCATTTGTCAACAGAAGGAAAAAGGTGACATCCCTTCCCCAAATCCCTTGCGAAGTTGTTTTAACCTCCTTGAAAGAGGCAGGAAAAAACCCTGCCCATTTCAAAAGGGGTAAAAACCTCTGAGCCTGCTGCATCCCCCATTTAGTCTGACACTGAAAACATATTGACAAGTGCCAAATATTGACTAGTCGCAATATTAGATCCATGCATCTCCTTTTCCATGTTAACTAAGTTGTACTGAGGACCCTTCCAGGTGAGGCTGTTATTGGACAACCCCCCTAATGGAACTTTAAAGTGGGCCTCAGAGGACATTGCCTTCTGCTTTCTCTATTGCGTGTGTGTGTGTGTGTGTATTCTTATCATAAAATCCATTAAGGAGAAAAAGACAATGTAACAGTGCAATGGTATTTAAATGGTTTCACTAGGAGCTTCCTTCCAGAACAGGAATGAGTGAACTGAGTGGCCCCAGAGCTATTTCTATTTCTACCTTCAGTTACCAAAAACTAGTAGCTTCATTTCCTGCCATGGTGTGGTAGGAGACACCCAGAAAATGCAGTGTAAGCCCCTAAAACAAAGAACAGCCCCTGAATCCTGCAAAAACCAAAGATGAAAAAAAGAAAATTCTATCTCTGTCGGATTTATATCCTCAGCGACTGCCCGCCCCTGGTCGATCCTTGGCTACAAAATGTTAATTGTGGGCCGTGGAGATCAAAAGGTTGCCCACCCCTGTTGTAGAAGTTCCCGCAGTGATTCATCGTGGGCAAGGCTTCTGTCTTTCTCTTGTGGAGGGTTAACCATCGTGTTCTGTCCTTTGGCTCTGCAGGTGTCGGTGGCAATTTGGTGGCTATCCAAGCCAGCCGCATCTCCACATTTCTGCACTTCTGGAGCATGCCTGGGGTCCTGCCACACAAAATGAGGCAGCACTGGCCTAATCCATGTACCACCTTCTTCACTTCAGGTAGGAAGTTGTTTTAGCCACTGGACCCTTGTTATTTGCATATCTGGACACCAGAATTTCAGATAACACTGTACTGGGAATATGTACCCACTAACCACATTAAGTCCTTGGGCCCCCATTCAGTGATCTGAAACACAACTCCCACAGACTTGTCAGAAGCCTCTGAAAGAGAAAGGTTGTTCTCCATTTTAGCCACAATGAATTGCTTTGCCTATATTCCTGTGTCTTGCATAATCCCTCACAAAATTTCATTGGGATGCCAATTTAGGTAAGTTCCACCATGGAGGAGCCTCACGTACTCTTACGTATTTCCAACCCAACCCAATCCAATCCAATCCGGAACATACCTGTATCAGTACCCTTGCCATTGGAATGGAATTTGCAGATTGGATTTCCCACAGCATTGTTTAGATGAGGAATAAGGGTAACAGTAAGGCTAATGGAAAAGTGACAATTTTTTTTTACTCGGAATTTTTTTAGAATAATACAGTACATGATTACAGCAGCAAGACTTTTATATGCACAGAACTGGAAAAACCAAAGTTTACCAACGATACAGGAATGGATGTTGAAATTACTAGATATGGCAGAAAATGACAAATTGACATGTTTATTAAAAGAAAATTCAAACCATTATTTTCTAAAAGAGTGGAAGCCTTTGATGGACTATTTGCAAAAAGCAGGAGGAGTAAAGCTTGCATGGGGTTTTGATGATTAGATTATATTTAAATAGAATATATTAGACAAGAAATGTATATGAATGTTATATGAATAGCCAGCATGTAAGAACAAACTATTTTTCTTTGTTCTTATGACCATATATAGATCGGAAGTTATCCAATTTCTATGTTTGTTTTTCCTTTCTTTCTTTTACTTTACTACACTTTTCTTTCCTTTTTAATTTGTATTTCCATCTCTGTTTCATTTTCAACTTTTAACTTTGTATATTTAAAATCTTAATAAAATTTATATATATATATATAAAAGAAAAGTGACAATGAAAGATCTATGTGATAATATTTAATATTTTGCCAGTTAGGGCAAATAAATTTTCTTTGAGAAAATGACATATTGTAGGAAGACATAGGAAGAAAGCTTAACTGTCTCTTCGAACAGTACTACAATCCTAGCTGGATTTAGGGGACTTTAGGAAGTTTCAAACTGATACTGAAACAGAATGACTTGTATGTAGGATCACCATTTGAATTTTTGGAAATAAATCTCTCCTGTGGGAATTATAAGAGTAGCAGCCCAAACATATCTCTCTCTAACAAACCATTACCCTGTTCCCCCATCCTCTCACTCTCACCTATTACTCTCTTCAACATCCCTTTGTTCCCATTTCTCAGATACAGTTTTCACCTTCACAGTTTCTAATTCCACTCCATTCCATCACAGACTTCTGTTTATTCATTTATTGTTGTTGCTGTTAACCATATTACTATTATTATGGTTCTCTTGTAGCACTGTTTATTATATTTATATACAGGTAGTCCTCACATGAATTTGAGTAAACTCCGGGTGACAGTGGAGGACAGGAAGGCCTGGCGTGCTATGGTCCATGAGGTCACGAAGAGTCGGACATGACTAAACGACTGAACAACAACAAAAAAGTCCTCATTTAGTGACCACAATTGGGACCAGCAACTCAGTTGTTAAGCAAAGTGGTTGCTAAGTGAACCGTGACTGTGCTTACGTTCTGACTTCAGCTTTCCTTTGCTTTACAGATCTGAGAAGGTCATAAATGTGAGGATTGGTCACAAAGTTACTTTTTCATCACTGTTGTAACTGTGAATGGTCATTGAATGAGGCAGTCACTAAATGAGGAATACCTGTAATTTAAATTCATATAATAAATATTATATATTATATAATTTTATTATATAATGTATTATGTAATTATTTATTATATAATTTAGTATATTATTATTATTATCTTGGATCCTTCTGAACCTTTGCCTAGGCCACTAAAATACAATAAGTACTAGTACCTACCATGTTTTTTCAAAGAACCCAGGTCTTATTTACTGTGTGACCATAATTACTATCTTTACTCTTCTTTCTTGCAGGCATCAATTCCAAATCAGCTCGTGTCCTGATCTTGCTAGTGATCCCAGGACACCTGGTGTTCCTCTATACTATTCATCTCCTTCAGGCAGGCCACACAACACTCACTTTCACTTTTGTGGCATTTTATCTGATAGCTGCTCTCCTGCAGGTAACCAGAAGCTGACCTTCAGAATTTGGGATTTGGCTCTGGAGATGGCCATAACATATATTTATTTTTACCAATGAACATCAGCCCAAAGTCCCACTTTTCCATGTGGAACATTTTGTCTACATTTCATCCACAGAGGGTATCTTTTATACCCATGCCCACCCAAAACAGCGCCTAAATTTTGCAGTGACTTTTCCCTTAGATTGAGAAACATGATTGCTAAAATTTCCCCACTCTCTTGTTATTTTATCATGGCTGTGCTTTGCAGTCCTGATGGCAGCTACTGTCTTCCAGTGTCTTTCGGCCTGATGGCCCTATTCTCCCCTCCCGTTGCTCAGCAAGCAGACCTGTAAACTGTACGAGGATTGCTCTTCCTTTGGCTTCAGGGCCACACGATGTGTTGATCTGGCAGAAGGCCATAATTCCAGTCTTAGTCTGCTTGATTCTCTGCTTGCTGGTGCAGCAACAACTTGGGGGACAGTATGGGTGGGTACAAAAGAGTAGCAGCCAAGATGTAGGAATCCTGGTCAAGACAGCCCTTGAGCTGTAACTTTCGCTGTCCACTTTCACCTACATATCCCAATTGACAAAATGACACAGACACACACTTTACCCCTTGTAAATGGGGGAAAGAAGCTGGGAAGAGGGGAGATTTTTGTCTCAGCTGTAGGAATGTATGCCCTTTCGGCTACTGCAGCTGATGGAATAGATGGCAGTATTAAGATACCATGACACCGTTGCATGCTGGTGACTACTGCACTTATTTTGTTTCCCAATTGCAGGTGGGAATTCTGCTCTACATGGCTGACATCATTGTGCGACTAATGTGGAGAAAGGGCCTGGATCCTGACAATTATTCCATCCCCTACCTCACTGCTCTTGGAGATCTCCTGGGCACTGGCTTCCTGGCTCTTTGCTTCTACTTGCTTTGGTTGCTTAATGGGTTGAAGCCAAAACTAGGGAACTAAAGTGTTTCTGCTGTAGTGTCAACCTGCCTGCAAATCTCTCACAATGGTTCAACAGGGTACTGAAAAGAGGGCATCCAGGTCCCTAAACTGAAATGGGTTGGCTATCTCCTCCCTTTTGATCTCAACACTGCGTAGCTGGAAGTTGGAAAGAGCTACCAATGACGTGGTATAATCATGTATCACAGCTTTTGAAGCGTCAGCAAGGAAAAGATTGTGAAGCACTCTGATCGGTTGTTCAGTTGGTAAAGGAGTGTTACTACAACGGCCTGGTTTGAACAGTCTCTTGATGCTACCAGGAAGCTAACCCCTGTTCTTAGTGGGACTGAGCTTGTGTCCTTGATGAGACGCCGCACTGTCTCCACCAGGCTTCAAGAAGGCATTTTGCTTTCTGTCCACTATATGTTCCCACAGAGAAAGAGGAAGGAAATGAGAGAGAATTATGTCCAGGACTGTTCCCACTCGACGCCTAAACATAAAGAGGGAAACAAAGCCTCACAGTAAAATAGCTCAAATTCTGCTTCATGACACCTCGTGCATAATGGTATCCTACTCAGTGAAGTATTGCTTTGCATTAAATTTTTTAGTCTGTGTACTAATATTCAGTCTGGGGATGGGGTGTGTGTGTGTGCGTGTGTGTGTACATGTGTGTGTATTTTCTTTGCAGAATTGAGCTTATACTTTGACAGGGGAATATAATGGGGGGGGGGAACCTAAATATTGAAACTGTTCATGATCTGACTGTATGTGGGTATGAAATCAAAAAATGTGTTTTGGACAGAAAAGTTGTAGAGGAAAGCACCAGTCAGCGATGGAAAGGCAATGAACTTCTGTTCCTTCCCATTCCACTATGCTACCATTCTGGCCAAAGCTTCTTGCAAAGCATACACGCTGGTGCAGGAAGATCTGAAAATAACAACCAGCTTAAATTTAAAAGCTGAATTCTGAAGGCTCCCCTAGAGGTAGGCAGAGGATGAAGTTTGGTGGATGAAGCTTGGCATCCGTAGTAGCTGTGTGCTGGGAAGAACAGGTCTTAATGAGTTCTGTGTCAGGGACAAACCTTTTTGTGATCTCTTAGCTGTTCCAAAGGCAAGGAAGTCAACTCATTTATCTCTGGTATAGAACTCAGTGACAACTGAGCTTTTACTCAAAGGAACTTTTACAAGAGAAAAATGAGGGTTGAATGTCCCTGTACCTCCAGCACTAGCGTCAGGCTTGATCAAATTTCCAATTTTTTTCTCACTCCCCCTTTTTTGTTTTGTTTTACATGTTCAAGTGAGATTATTGTTTTTATGGGTCATAGAAATTTACACATGCAAAATAAAATATAAATAACGGTTAGTGCTTGGATGGCTTCATTATGGGGCCCAGGGCTAGATATTAAGCTAATAATTTCTAAGATCCAGCAGGCAAGATGTGGGTCAGTTGATCAGCTTTATCAGAAGAATTGTAAGAACCAGTCTGGTGCAGACAACTGCACTGAATGCAGTTGAGAAAGTGGTTCCTTCAAAAAAAAAAGGCATACATCCTCTTGGAACTCAAGATGACATCCATACCACTTCTGCCTCTCATTTTTTGTTATAACTACCCTGAGAAATAGATTGTGTGGAGAGAGGGGGGGAGTGATCCAAAGTCACTTAGCTATCGTCCATGGCTGAGGATGAACTTGGACCTCAGCCTCCCTAGCAGCTTGACCACTACATCCCATTGACTCGCAACGGAAAGTAGGGATAGGAGGCCCAGAAAACATGCAAGTGGAGCTCTAAAATATATATTAGAAAGCCTCATAAATGCTTGCTTACTTTATGATTCTAATGGCTCTCTCCAAAACATAAGAGATACCTTCAGGTTGCAGTCACTGAACTGAAACATTTGTAAAATGGATATTATAGGATCTGAATGAAAATTCATTATGAAGGGGGGAGGGGAAATAATCAAAGAATCTGTAAAAGGGTATCTATATCCCAAGTGTACATTGACTTTATTTCAGTTTAGGTAACAGTGTTTCCCCTCCCAAACAAGAGTCCTGGTTGTTGTAGTCTGACAAGCCAGAACCAAGATGTGTCTTCATAAGCTCCCTGTAAGACCAGTTCCCTGGTTGGAAAAAAAGGAAGTGGCCATTAAAACAATACATTCAGAATTGGGTTGTAGCTGTAGGAAGACAGCAGAGGAGTAGCAAAACAATTGGAAGACATCAGAGCTGCACTGATCATACTTGACAGCCTTTCCTACCTGGAGCCCTCCAGAGGTTTTGGGACTACAGTTCCCAGAATTCTGAGCCATGCACCCATAGACCTCGGTGGCACTGGATTATGGATTCATGTGGGCAGGTGGGGAAGAGAAGCCTACCAAACCCCAGGGATCCTTAACAGACATCATTTGCGCCTACCATAATTTCTCTTTGTCTACATTCAATTAAACTTCTCCAAATCACCCCCATAACAAAATATCTGAATGAAAATATCTCCAAAATGTTTCAATGTTATATTTTTCTTTTTTGCAGGGTGGGGGTGGGGGGTGGAGAGGATGGGAAGATGGAGGATAAGGGAAAAAATCTGCCTGTTTTTTATTGTAAAACCAGAATGATTTGGTTACAACTGCATTTAGCTATAAGGGTAAATGGGCTGCAACTGCTGTGGTCCAGTTGCTCTGGAACTGGAGAGGGGTACTTTCCTAACTCAAAGAATGCAGTGATAATCATAGTGTTTTTAGATGATAAACATACTCCTGTTTCCTTTACTATGGCTTTACTGGTAGGAAGAAAAAGCTACTCCATGGCTGTCTGAGTAGAAACAGTTATTGCAGGGAACAGAGTAGCAAACCAAATGGTGCCCAACATGTTTGTCCATCACTGCCATGCAAGGGCATTTATTTATTCTACTTAAAGTCCATCTATTTATAGAAAATGAACATTAAAATGAATGCTACAATGCTTTCGCCTTTTTATAGCACTGAGTTTTGCTACTGCTGTTAAAGGTCTGTGTTTGTTATTATACCATAAGGATTTATACAGTCCTCACCCCATTCCTGAATCCTAACTCTTCCCCTTTCTGTGAAAAACAAAAACTATCTTTTTATCCAAAAGTACTGTGTTTATTTCTACCTTGGGCAGAGGTCCTAGAGAACATCTGGTCATGTTTTAGCTTTGCTCTTGTGTAATTCCGACTCATTCAAATCAGGCAGTAAAAGCAACCGGTGTAAAGTATGATGAGTTGGAGCATGTTGTTCCACAGAAAGCTGCTAATGTTCTGTCTAAATCATGTATGTATGGGAATTGCCTTGAAAGTTCTTACTAAGAAGTTACTAAGGATCCTTACATCTTTTCATCCCATTGTGGTTGGCATTATACCCAGTTCCCTGTCTCAAAAAATAATATTCTTGAGTTGGTTGGTATCATAGTGATGAATAAAACACGAGGGGAGGGGAGGCATATTTTTCCACAGATGAACATTTAATTGACTCTAGGTAAGCAATATACTTCCAAGCATTCTGTCTCCTGGTGTAATGGTATGTGGGGAAGACCTTGGGAGACAGGACAAAGAGATGCTGCCTAGGGAATAGTCAGATAAGAGAGAGCATAGCCCGCAGCTGCAAAATGGGAAGGGCAAGAGGCTCAGAAGGGACCCTCCCTAGTTTTTCGGGCTGTAAAAGAGACAGCGGGAGAATTGTACTTTCAGACTTGCAAGATTGATGTCAGCCTTGCCAGATAGACCAGAAAGGAAACATGACCAGATAAGCTAATTCTTCTTTATTGTAAAGCTACATTAACAGAACCTTGCAAATCTGAAAGTACGATTCCCCCCCACTACATCTCCCTTACAGCCTAAGAAACTAGGGAGGGTCTGTTCTGAGCCTCTTGGCCCATCCACTACCCAACTGCAGGCATTTTCTCTTATCTGTTCCCTAGGCAACGCGTCTTGGCCCATCTTCCAAGGTCATTCCCACATACCATTACACCTGGTGGCTCCACTGTTCTAATTTTTAGCTTGCCAAATTTTGTTTTATTTTAAAAAACGAGGTCATAGTTTCATAAAGTTGGAAGGAAGTATTTAGGCTGAGTCCCACTTTCTGTTTAACATAAGAATCCACTTAAACTCATCCAATGAAGCGGAGTACTCAACTTCTATAGGTTGCTGGTTTAACTGTTTAATTGCTTTTACTGTCAGGAATTTTCCTCTAGCATTCCGTTGGAATCTGCCATCTCCTGTTTTAGGAATTGCAACCCACTGTGAGATCCTTTTCCCATCAGCTTCCCATCATGGAATCCTACACACCATGGTTCTGAGTTTATAAAAACCGGCTTCTTTGGTTTTTTAAAATTCTATTTGTTTTCAGAAAGCATTGTTCACATTGGGTGAGCAGGCAGTATAAGACACCACAACAGTACTGCTGCTTGTTCTGCCGTGTATTTTAGCTCAGATTTTCTCTAGAGTATCATTAAGCTCATTCACTTGGATTGCTGGGTGACTCCTTTTCTTTTGCTTCTGTTCCATTTGAGCAAATTGTATCCTTGAATTGCTACATTCCAGTCATGAGATGCATCTCACCAGGTCTTTGTTATTGGCCACTATCTTAAGAGATGAAGCTTAACTTGTTTGTATTGTCGAAGGCTTTCACGGCCGGAGTTCAATGGCTGTTGTGGGTCTTCCGGGCTGTGTGGCCGTGTTCTGGAAGTTGTGGTTCCTAACGTTTTGCCAGCATCTGTGGCCAGCATCTTGGAACTGCCTTCTTCCAAAATTTCTCCCTCATCAGTTTGCATGGGAACAGAATCTGCAAAACTCTGCTGAAATATGAAATTCTTGACAGCTTCTTAGGGCTACTGAAGCCCACTAGGACCCGTCCTGGCTACATTCAGTGCAAAAGTCAAATTACGACAAGAAGCCACGATCGTCGCCTCTCCGTTCGCCGCGTTGCACCCGCGAAGCCCACCGCCGCCTCCTTGGCGCTTCTGCAGGAGCCGCTTTACCCGCCTTATCAGCTTATATCGAGATCCAAACAAATGGCAGGGGGAGGAGGGAAACACCGCCTCCAAAAAATAAACTTTCCTTGCCGCCGCCGTCTCACTCCCTGCAGGAGAGGCGACGATCGTGGCTTCTTGTCGTAATTTGACTTTTGCACTGAATGTAGCCAGGACGGGTCCTAGTGGGCTTCAGTAGCCCTAAGAAGCTGTCAAGAATTTCATATTTCAGCAGAGTTTTGCACAGATTCTGTTCCCATGCAAACTGATGAGGGAGAAATTTTGGAAGAAGGCAGTTCCAAGATGCTGGCCACAGATGCTGGCGAAACGTTAGGAACCACAACTTCCAGAACACGGCCACACAGCCCGGAAGACCCACAACAGCCACTTAACTTGTTTATTTCCTATATTCTTGAACATTAATGTACAGGCACTAAAAGTCATTAACTTTATGAATTTCTTGATTTTTATTAAATAGTTTAATTGGCTGCATTAAAGCACACTGCCTCACCTCTTACAGTGCTCAAGCCTTTCCCTGGGGTTTTCAGCTCTAACCCTCACAGGATTCAGATGGAAGCCCATCGGCTCAAGCTTGCTATGCTTCAGTGAAACACTCATTTTCATACATCCTTTGAGACTCATCTCATCTTGTGCCAGTGGTTCATCATCTAGATTATCAGGCCATGATCCCAGAAACCCTTCCCCTCAAAATCTTTTTCAACAAATCCTTTCTTCTGCTCATTTTGACAAATGGGATCAACGGGAGTCGAACTCCTGTTAGTATGCCAGATGATGCTCTCCACTTGATTTAGAATTCCAACACTTTCTTGAAGGCAAGAGGTTGAAAAAGATTTTGTTAGTGCCTTCATCTCCAGTGGGTACCAATACGCCCACCAGGCTCCATTCCCCATCAGATGTTAACACACTGTTACAGCAGCCACCAGTGATGACTATATCCATCTTCCCCTCAAACCTAGAGTTGGGATCTTTATCTCTGCTCACCCAGTACCACTTTGTCCCTAGCCCTTCAGCTCCAGCAGTGGGTCCCAAGAAAGCAAAGCAAAGCGAGGCATGGATGGATCACTTCCCATCATTGACATGCCTCTTGAAAGCTATGGTCACTAACACCCGTCACTTCTTTTTCTTTTCTACATAAAAGGAATGGATGGTTGGATAACCACAGATACGGCTGTCCTCATAACATCAAATTTAGATTGAAGTCCACTAAAATGTACTTTATTTTCCTCTGACAGGCTCCTCTGAACTGACTGAACATTTTCTGACATCATGATTAATCTGCTGATTTTTATCACTAAGAAAGATACAGGAATTCTGCCAAGGAGATTGACTTTCTCTAATTCAGTTTTCTCCAATATAGCACAGCCCACGTGTTGGAGACTGCAACACCCAGAATTTGCAGCCAGTGTGGTAAGAGTGATGCCGACTGGAAATTCTGAGTGTTTCAGACCTAATTCAGATGGATAATCAGGCTAGGAAGGCTGGTTTCATTTTATGCCCAATCTGCCACATTCTATATTTTTCTTCCAATCAGTTTCTAATGTATCCCACAAAGATGTACACACTACAGTAATATCAGGTGGATATTGTTCCTTCACTCACTGAAAGTAAAAGCCAAACTGAACTTGGGTTCATTGTTGGCCCTATAAGTTATTATGACAAATGGAACAATTTAATATACAGTTTAGGAGACAAACTTAGACCACCCAATCCACAGAGCAGTTATGCTGATCCAGAATTGATGGCTGTGCTCCTGATGTTGAGGGCCATTGTAGCCCTTCTGCATCTGAGCCAATCGCTTCCAGCTCAGGGTAAGGGAGGAAATGCCATGAGAACTGTTGAGCCACGGGGTAGCCACAAGTTTTCCATTGGCAGGAATTCTTCCTTAAACCACTTCCCAGCTGCTCAGTTTTTACTTAAGGTTAACAGTTTGTATCCTGCTCTCCAAAACCAGGTTTGTGGCAGACTAAAATCAGACACAATTAAAATATACAATGAAAAACAATCAAAATGCTTATTGTTAAAATAATAGAACAAAAACAGCAGTCCAAATAGATTTCTGAATAGCAATGTATTTAAAAAAATGTTTGTCTCTGGTATTGAGGAAGTTCAGTCTCCGTCTTCTGGGGGTGGGTTCTGAGATGGCTCAGGAGTTTATGGCCTCTAGATCAACCATGGGCTTGTTCCATGTACTTGTTGATCTAACTCACACAGGTGGACACGCTCTGAACCTTGTTTCTGTCTCAGAGTAGTTGTTGTATGATCTGAAGATGGAGGATGTTACTTGGAATCTTTTCTCTGGGTCAGATCACTTCCTGGTGAAGATGAGAACTGTCACTGCTTGAGACTCTTCAGGGTGGGAGGACTAATTAAGATGGTCAATTCAGGCACCTTTTGAATCTGGATGGATTCTAGTGAGTGAGTGGAGATTTTTCCAGCAATCTCACAGGCAGTTCTGTCTAGTGGCTGGTTGATTTCGGGAACCAGGAGGTGACAGGAGCCCTTGATGTGATTGCCCCAAATGGCCACTGATCCAAGAGGCTCCTGGACTCTTTGCAGTCAGATTCAGGCCTGAGCATTAGATGGAGATGTCATTTGGCGAATTCAAAGTGCTGGTTTTAACCTTTAAAGCCGTATGTGGCCTGGCTCCTAGACAGAAGGTAGAACTGACCCATCCAGTACACACTTCCCAGATGGGGAACTTTGGGTGCCCCACCATTGTGATTTGAAAGGGACAGCGGACCCCCAGGTAGTGCTTTTCTCTAATGGCCCCTATCTTATAGAACAGCCTGCTCCTCAGAGGTTTGGATTACACTTGTCTTAGCATTTTTAAAAAGGCCTTGAAGACAGAGTTCTTGCTCAGGGTATTTGGAGTCTAATCATTTTATCGCAAGAGAATAGATATAAAATCCTCCTCCTTCGGAACACCTCCTTTTGCCTGGAATAATAATAATAATAAAAAAAACAGATCCAAACTTTGTCCCGTCATGTGTGTTGGGCCAGAAACAACCAAGCAAGAATATAGTAAAGAAAAAGAAAAGAGATAATATAAAGAAATAACTTCCCCCTTTGTCACAACAAGTATACTTGTGTACTTTTTGTACTTTTTTTGTACTTTTAATTGTTTTTAATTATTTTAACTGTTTTATGGTTTTTATGATTGTAAGCCACCCAGAGTCACTTGTTGAGATGGGCAGCTACAGAAATTAAATAAATAAAGTGTAAACAATTTTAGTAACTTACCACCTTCTTCTTAAAATACAACAAATGATCTCTTCTTCTTAAAATACAACAAATGATCTCTTCTTCTTAAAATACAACAAATGATCTCTTCTTCTTAAAATACAACAAATGATCTCTTCTTCTTAAAATACAACAAATGATCTCTTCTTCTTAAAATACAACAAATGATCTCTATTTTTCTTTCTATTCTTTTTTCTTTTCTTTTCTGCACTTCCTATTTTTTTTTACTCTTTTTTTAGTTTGTATCTGCTTTTATCTTTTTAATTGTAATGTTTAATAAAATTATTATATAAAAAAAAAACAAGTTGGCACAGACCAATGGTCGTTAAGGGTTCTCCCCACTCCTGGCTGAAGTCCAGATGCTGTGTCACCTTGCACTGTTTCCAAGCAAAACTTCACCAAGTCGAAGCATAAGGGGACCCTTTTTCTCCTTACTCAACTTGTCTGATGGGGAAGTACAAAAACTGGCGGTGTTTTTGCAGCAAGAAAAGATAAGAATGGTGATGAACTGCTCTGTAGATGCCCATTTTCCCCCTTCCTACTAATCAATTGGGAAGAGAATTCTGTGCATGGCAAGGGTGACAGGGTGACAGGGTGGTACAAAACTATTTCTGAGGGTTTGAGGGTAAAACCCATTATGGCGTAAAAGTATTCTTGATCAAAATTGAACTCGAAGTCCTTCTGATATTTATGAAAGCTTGCCAGAAAAGTCTGAAAGAGAAGCTTCTTGGCTCTCATAAAGGACTCGGAGTGATGATAAGCATTCTCCTTCCACTGTTCATGTTTGCCTTTCTTGACCGCCACTACTGATCTGATGTCCGCCATTAACCATTCTCAACCCTATCCTCACAGTCAGCCATGGAGTGGCCAGAAACCTTGAAATCCAGGCCTACTACTGCAGTTGAAATAAAAACTGCTAAAAATAATAACCAGCAATGGTGATAGTTGTTTACAGCAATGTTCCTGTGGATCCCTCTGAGACCATCTCATCCTGATATCAACATCTCTGAAAAGGAAACTGTATCACACAATATCACACCGTGAGTGAAGGAGAGAATAGGTCCAGACAGTCTGCCAGCATTCCTGTTCCCTGCTTCAAATCCTACCAGAAGCAGCCACAGATGAAGGAACAGATTGGTGCAACATTCAGTATGGAGAAGACAAGAGTAGTTGATCCACCTCAGGCAGCAGAATGTTTTGGCTTAGCCTCAGCAATAGTGCATATTTCTGTGAAAACAGGGCAGACACATGCCTAATATTTCACCCCAGAAAGAGATGCTTGAGGCACTAGCCAACAAGTTTTCCAGGAGGAGGAGTTTGATAGAGGTAGAACATTCTTTTAACAAGGAACAAGCAAAATACCAACAAATAAACATGGTCAGATTTGAAGAGTTCTCTTTAAAGTTTCCCTGTATGCTTATTACAGTATTTTCTCCTTGGGAGGAAGACTATCCCTCTTAGTAAATACAGTCAATCTATAGCACTTAACAAGAAGCTCTGAAAGCAGACTTTGGTGTTAGCGCAAAACTCTTATCCCCTCCCTCATGCAACTCGGTTTGGCACCAGATACAGTGTTCTTTAAGCAAGGAGGTAAGGAGGACATCCCTCCTCCTGTGTACAAAATTGTGAAGCGGTGTGAGAAATGCATTTGATGGTCCAAAGAAAATGAGCAGGCCATGACTGGTTCTGAACATAAGGAAGGCTCTGTTCTCCTGTTCAGAATGCTTGTCACTTCTCACTGTGTGTATAGCTCCAGAACATATTTCCTTTGGGTCCAGCGGCACCATGCTGAATTGAGGTAAGAATTCCATGAAGCATTGCACTTGACCACAAACACACACGGAAATGCCCAGAGGATGGGTAGCCATGGTGATATGTTACCTCATGCCACACTATGCCTTCACCAGAGTACTAGTGCTAATTACAGGAGCTCTTGCCAACCTAGCAATTCGAAGGCATGCAAATGCAAGTAGATGAATAGGTACCACTTTGGTGGGTAGGTAACAGCGTTCCGCGCGTGTCATGCGGCCACATGACCGTGGAAGTGTCTTCGGACAGTGCTGGCTCTTCAGCTAACAAACGGAGATGAGCACCGGCCCCTAGAGTCGGACACGACTGCACAAATGTGCGGGGGGAACCTTTACCTTTTTATACAATTTACTAAAAAAAAATAACAAGGCACAGAAAGAGGTCTAGAGTTGCCTAAAAGATTTCTAGACTAACTTCCTGGCACATAGTTATGGGGAAATGAGAAATAATTCAACCAGGATCTGCTTCAGCCTGGAGGTAGGAGGTGCCCCAGTAATTCCCCATTGTGTTCCTTCTCTTGTCAAATACAGGTTTGTGCATCGGAAACCTAGTTGTGAGCTGGTCAGTGTTATCTGGGCTTGGGTTTTTCATCTGTTTTAGAGAAGAATGGGCCTGGGGATGGAAGGTGTTGCCATGAGACCTGCTGCTGCTTAGGAACTTCAGCATCCATGCTGATATTAGTCAGGTTTAGTTATGGAGTTCATGGCTCCCATGTCCTCCATGGGCCTGTCACAATAGAGATCTGCCCTCACTCACAATTGAGGAAGCCCGCCCCTGCTCATGTTCTTGGATCTCTAGGAGGATAACACTGATCATGGTGTCCTCCTTGACCACTGAAGGAGTTGAAAGCACAGCTTTGTCATTGTTCTGTTCATACCTCAGGGGCAGGATCCAAACGGTAGTACTGGAGGATTACTGCTCTTCCCCATAATCATTAAACCGTGGAGTGCCACAGGCTTGTTTTAATCCCTCCTGCTCTTCAATATCTATACAGGTAGTCCTCGCTTAATGTCCACTTGTTCAGCGACAATTCAAAGTTACAATGGCACTGAATGAGGGGGACTTACAACGGGTCCTCATAGTTGCAGCTGTCACACGTGATCACAATTTGAGTGCTTGGCAACCAGCTCGTAATTACAATGTTGCAGCGTCCCACGGTCACTATGGCTTCTGACAAGCAAAGTCAATGGGGAAATCGGCAGGACGTTGCAAATGGCGATCACATGACCGTGGGACGCTGCAACCCTGTGGGATTCACTTAACAACAGCAACTGGGACTGCTGGAACTGCTGTTGTAAGTCGGTGCGGCCACGTGATGTCATGCCTTACGACAGCATTGCTTAGCGACAGAGTTGGTATGGTAGCCTACCATGCGAGGACTACCTGCATGAAGCCACTGGGAGCAATTGTTAGGGACTATGGAGTTGGATGCCATTTTTACACAAACAACACCCAGATCCTTTCCACCTTTTCTAATTGTGCCAGCTCTGTGGTTGGCTCCTGGTTGAGTTAGACTGAGGTATGAAAGTTTAAAAACCAGCCAGAGCCTAGAAAAGAATAACCAGTTTGGAAAATGGATTAGACTTTCCCTCCAAAACACACCCACACATGTCCAGGGGTGTCTGCAGAGGTTTCAAAAAAGTAAAGATGGTAGCCACAACTGCACGAACAAAACCCTGCCCCTTTTTATGTGTGCCATGTTTGCAGTGTGTGTAAAAATGGGTGGGGCTTCAACCAGGCAGCTGTAGCCATCTTGACTTTTTTAAGCCCCCCCCTTCCATGAAAGCCCCTGCACTCATCCATCTTTGATACAGATGATACCACCTTAGACATTTGTGAAAAAAATAGACTGCTGTTTGAATGAATTTGGGTATCTGTCAGAACCTTAGAGTACTGAGGAATATATTACTAAAAATTTTATGCAGGATCCTGGGATGTTCACTATCTTTCCGAATTTTCAGCTGACTGCCAGGACCTCCATACAGCCAGGATATTTGCAAACAAATATGTGCTTTGCAAACGCCAAACTGCCTCCCACAACCAAATTCCAAGGAAACCAGCCCCAGGTAAGTGTTCTAGGAATCTTTACCTTGAACTCAGGAACAGAGTGCAAGCAAAAACACATACTGCTTTAGAGGAATTGGGTTAGAGCTGCACGGTTTTTATTGCTTGTTCGGTTTTTGCATCTTGTAGCAATTACACTTCTTTTAAAGAAAGCCCTTTGTGGGAGAAACAAAGCCTTATTACTAAGTCAAATCCTTTAGTATTATGTTGAAACAATTAAAGTCCGTTCAGAGTGGGCCTGAGTTTTCCACTGAAAGAAAGAACTGTGTGACTATTTGGTGACAGATTATTAATAGAGTCTGAGGGAACCCAGATTAACTCCGCTGTACACAGTATGCTCTAATCTAATTGACCAAAGGTTGAGGCCAGGTGAAATTCTTCAGACTTTTTAACAAAAGAGAGCAGATACATAGTTTTACTGTGTGGATCTCAAAACAAAAGACTAAGAGAATTACTGTTCTGTGACTCAGAACAAAGAAACAAGGATTCTGCACTTTACAGGGATAAGAAAGCAAGCCAGCAAATTTCGGAGGGGGAACGTTTAAAATGGGCCTTAATTAACTCCAAAGATTGACTTCAGGCTTCAGGTCACAGCTGCTCAACTGCTCCCAAACGCAAGTTCTTCTTTTAGTAGCTTGCAGGAGGTATGAGAGAGACAGCTGGCTTGAGTTGTCCAGCTGAATATAAGCTAAGCTAAATTCTCCATCCAACAGTCCTACAGATAATTCCCTGGAACTACAGCTAGAGACCAGCCATCTGTTTGGCCTGTATCATTTCATCTCTGTGCTGGGGAAAAGCTGCATCTATTGGACTGCTGCCTGTCACAACTGCTGTTAAAGGCAGGGGAATCTGCTCAGGGTAACTTCCGTACTAGTTCCTGGCCCAAGAGTGATATTTTGCAAAACAATCATGAACAAAACCTGTGAGCAGCACTGTGCAAATCTGTGTCTTTGATACAGTGGCAGGCTTTATTGAAAGTGGAGAAATGATCTCATCTTAAGTCCAGATGCAATACTTTGTAAGTCATAAGATCACTGAGCTGCAGAGAACTGAAGTCATCTCATCCATCTGTTATATGCATGAAATCTAGAGCAACACCAGGAATAAGGTGCTGGGTTAGAAACCAGGAGACTGAGAGTTCTAGTCCCGCCTTAGGCATGAAAGCTGGCTGGGTGACTTTGGGCCAGTCACTCTCTCAGCCCAACTCGCCTCACAGGGTTGTTGTTGTGGGGAAAATAGGAGGAGGAAGGAGTATTAGGGATGTTCGCCACCTTGAGTTATTTGTAAAAATAATAAAGGTGGGATAAAAATAATAAAAATAATAAGTAACTGTTGATCTCTAGATGTTGCTGAACGAGGACTCCCAGCATTTCTTACCATTGATCAGCTAGGCTAGGAATTGTAGTTCAGCAACATCTGGTGGTCAATGGTTGTCTAATCCAAGCTAGCCTATTCCCAACAGATGGCCCAAATTCTTTTTGAAGTTCATTCAATACTGTTGAACTGGCTTTTAACAGAATCAGAATTTGTGCAAGTCAGGTATGCATGATGCTGCCAACTTGATCAACAAGCACACACTTTATGTTTAATGCTTCAATTTTGCTGTCATACTAAATAACCTTATAGCTGCTATACTATTGAATTAATGAGCAAAATAACAGAATACTCTCACTGACACACCCCCATGCACACAAAATAACAAGGACACCTGCAGAGAGAGCGGGGAGGGGGGGAGGTCAAATAAGACATGTCCATCCTGATGTCCACATGCCTGGCATCATTCTGGCATCGTCATGGCTAGTTATGGATTTGCTGCACATTAATCAATTCCAGTCATTCTGCTATTGACAACATACAGTATTTGACTACTCCAACACAAAATTACCTTAGAACAGGTGTTTGCTAATATTTTTAAAACTAGAATTCCAGGATCCACAAACCAGAATTAGGTGTGATTGGCATGCATGCCCTTAGAGTACTAAGTCACATATTGGTTTGGAATGCCAGATCTGAATTGAGCTTGCTGTTCTTTCCCACATTTTATTCTAGGGGCTCATTTTGCTGATCCTTTTGTTAAAACAAGTCAGAAACAGAACTTCATTGATCTACTTCAAAAGTTTCAGAGATATGCTTATTCAGTGCTAAATTGCTTTAAATGATCAAAAAGCTCTGAAAAGGAAATTTTTTGCTTAGTACACCTCAATCCTCTAGAACATAGCTTTCCAAAGTGTGTCGCGACACACTACTGTGTCGCCTGCGGTGTCTTGGTGTGTCGTGCTAAAACCCGGAAGCGCTGATGGGGGGAACCGGAAGAAGCAGCACCCCCGCCAATCAGCGCCGCCGCGCTGATTGGCAGGGGTGCCGCTTCCCCCCACCAGCGCTTCCGGGTTTTAGCGCAACACATCAGGACACCACAGGCTGCGCCACCACCGCCGTTGGTGTGTGTCACCAACACGAAAAGTTTGGAAAGCTCTGCTCTAGAATGAAGCATGAGTGATCTTTTGGCACTCTTGGGACATTCTCAACATATCTGGGGGGCGGGGGGGGGGGAAGGACCATCATGGGCATATTGCACTTGTACATCATGGCCAGGGTTCATCGCATAAATAAGTAGGGGGGCTACAATGCTTTTTTTCTGTTGGGGGATTGGTATTATGTGTCTTTAATGCTTTAAACTTTCTTTAGGGCAGTAGAGTTTCATTCCAACTTCAGCATGGTGAGAAACTGCACCACTGATGTTCATCAATCACACTGATTCCATATTGGGGGGGAACAGCTAGAGGGGATTCCAGAGTTAGGGGACTGGAAATTTATTAATTAAATGTATTATTAATTTTCTAGGCCACCCAACTCCAACAACTCTGGGTGGGTTGGCATAGCATATAAAGGTAAAGGTCCCCCCGCACATTTGTGCAGTCGTGTCCGACTCTAGGGGCTGGTGCTCATCTCCGTTTGTTAGCCGAAAAGCCAGCGTTGTCCGAAGACGCTTCCACGGTCATACGGCCGCATGACGCATGCGGAACGCTGTTACCTACCCACCGAAGTGGGTATTTATCTGCTTGCATTTGCATGCTTTCAAATTGCTAGGTTGGCAAGAGCTGGGGCGAGTGCATAGCATATAGAAAACAATAAAATCGACAATGAAACCCAAAAGATAATCTCATCTAGAGAGAACCACCACCAAACTCCCCCACCAGCAGTGGCAAAAACAGACAAAAAGAGTTAGGGAGCAACATCCCAGAAAAGACGGGTTTGGTCTAAGGAGTCACCAACAAGTGCTGTGTGTGCTCACGTAGGATCTGAAGATTATAATCATAATCACAATAATGTAGATTATTGCAATGCTCTACATGGGGCTACCCTTGAAGACTATCCGGAAGCTTCAGCTGGTGCAGAATGCGGCCGCGCGAGCAATTTTGGGTGCGCCAAGATCTGCACATATAACACCTTTGCTCCGCGAGCTGCATTGGGTGCCAGTTTGCTTCCGGGTACAATTCAAGGTGTTGGTTATTACCTTTAAAGCCCTACATGGCATGGGGCCAGAATACCTGAGGGACCGTCTTATCGCCATTTTATCGACCCGCCCCACCCCGTCATTCAGAGAGGGCCTGCTACGAACCCCATCAATTAAAGAATGTTATATGATGGGGTCTAGGAGACGGGCCTTCTCTGTGGTAGCACCCACACTATGGAACATCTTGCCCCCAGAGTTGAGGCAGATCTCCTCCCTCCCGACCTTTAGGAAAGAACTGAAGACCTGGTTCTGCCACCTGGCATGAGAAGGAGGAAAGGATAGTTCCTCATGGGGGTGGCTAACCCCTTAATCTTATAATGTCCTTTCTTATTAATTCTATCGTCCATCTGGATTTATAATTATTTATTATATGTATTGTATAATTGATGTTTTATATTTTATATTCTTTTTAACTATTTTATTGTAAACCGCCCAGAGTTCCCCGTTGGGGGAGATGGGCGGTTATATAAATTAAATAAATAAATCTGAAGCACCTTTTGCCTTTGAATCCAAAGTGCTGCGCAGTCCTGTTGCACCTCCCATTGTGCTAGATGAAACATCTCAGATAGTCCTCCCTAACGTGATGCTCTCTAGATGTGATGAAATTGCAGTAACTCCTAACACCTCCAGCCAACACAAGCAGGTGGTCTGAAATTTCGATAAGGTGCAGTCTCATCACATCTGGAAGATACCACACTGGGGAAGGCTGGTCTAAGCAGTCAAACAGCAACATGAAGTATTTCCCCTTTCAATTGTGGTCCATCCATGTACAGTGTGGGAAGTACATTCTCAGCAAGGTCAGTAGTGCTGGACAAGCCGGTGCTTATTTTGTTTCCCTGTTTCTTTCTAGAACGATTTTGTTCAACTGCAAAGCAAGTAGGGCTGTGCAGTGCTTTGGATTCAGTTTGGAAGAGGTGGTTTGAATGTATGGGAGCATCAACGCAGCACCTCTTTGCAACTTGTGAAAGCAGAGGCCTGTTTCCTGGTCCCACAGCTCCATGCTCCATGCATCCCACATTTTAAAAATGCCTTGTTGAAATATGTTGTTAGGGTATGCTATCGCCCAATAACTACTATCATAGAAGCGTTTGAAGGCTTGTTAACTGGAAATGGTCAGACTTTCCAGTCAGTTTCAATACCAGAAAGGAACGTAGCTAAGAACAGACCTGTAATTACAGTGTAGAAAGTCATATTCAAAAAAGTAAATCAACAAAAAAGCAGTGTCGGTCAACTAAGAAGAAAAAAAAAGGATCTGAAATCCATTATGGTAAGATATTTATTAGGATTAAATAACATCGACACAAAATATTTTGCAAGCTTTCATATTCTCCAGAACTCTTCATCAGGTGAGGATGTGCAAAAAGCAAAAAGTTTAAGGAAAAAAATGTGGCATCTCAATGCATCAAGAACTATTACATTCCACTTTAACTAAATAGCTGCAGTTCATCAGTTTGACCTTAAGATGTCCTTATAGCTCTATATTGTTTCTAGGTATTGTAGGTATCAGAAGTTTACATTTAACTGTAGGAGTATTAAACAAAAACCACTTTCAGAAGGCCTGTAAAACTGTAGCAGTAAAAGCATGTTTCCAGATGGACAAGTCAAACGGCACCGTGTAATTACTCCACTCTTCCCTCCTTAACAAATGTGTGTGTGTGGTAAAGGAACAGTTGGAAGAAAGGGTAAAATTAAATTACAAATGGAAAATGATGACATCTGGATCTCCTGTAACAGTTCCACCACTGAGGGAAGGTTGTTGCATAGTAACAGCCTTGTCTGGAAACATCAGGAGAGCTTTGTGAGACTTTAAAGACTAAAAAAGGTAGTCAAGATGTTGCCCTGGGATGGGGAAGACCCCGGTTCAAGTCGGCTGTCAGGCATGGAAACTTTGGGCCAGTCATGCTCTTTCGGCCCAACCTACCCCACAGAGCTGTTGTGAAAGGGGGGAAAAAACAAAAACAAAAAGGAAAGCGCTGTGTATGCTAGGCATACCAAATCTGAGCTGCACTAATTTATAGGACAACTGGATGGTAGCAAACAGATACAGAAAATTGTGACTTTGGGTTTTGGCATGGCTACGGAGTGCCTGATGTACCCCACCTTGAGCTCCTGCAGGAAAAGTGGGATATAATTTAACACATAATTTTAATCAATAAATAGCAAAACTAGAGCAATGCTCAGAAAGAAAAAGGAGCCCAAGGCTTGCAAGAAAGAGCCACTTACAAAAGAATCAGAGCCACTGGGAGAAACACTGAAATGCAGAGTCACTTTTCACTTCTAACACAAGTGGATATCTAGGTCTTAGTGGAACTATGGGAAGAAGTCTGAACTCTGGGACCCCTTCCATTCATGAGCTGCAAAGATGGGAGAAATTGCTCTTCCGACACCTTCTTTCTGAAGCCAAGAGGAGCACCTATCCGTTGCTACATGCTGAGAATGTCAAGTGTCACTTGATAGAATGGCTTGCCTGTGTGTGTGCGCGCGCGCCGTAATGTAAAATATTTAGTGAATTCCATCAGCAGGGACCCTGTAGTTGAGCCTTCTCAATGGAGAAGAGCTTGCCCTCCTGTACACAGACCGCCATTTCCCTGATGAGTTTCCACAAGCTTGTGGAAACCTGGCTGTGGGGAGCATGTTTGGGGGGTCTATGAAGGTTCTCAGTCATCCAGGTGGAATTGTCTGTAGCTTGAATCATGTCAACTGGATTTCTATTCGAAACGTTTCCACTGAGAAAATAGAAATCCAGTTGACATGATTCAAGCTACAGATGTTTTGGGGGTGTTAAGTTTGGGCTGCCGCTGGTGGATGGCGCTACTATGGCTGATGCCGCCATTCGTTTCTAATCTTTGTTTATGCTGTACGCTATTCAGAGGCAGTTGGAATGAAGTGGCAGAGAAATGTTAGCAACAAAATAAGTAAATAACGCCTTTCCCCATGCACATTTAAAAATTGGGTTGCCTTTGCAGGACATGCTTGCCCAAAGTTAGCCGTCATTTATTCAACCCAATTAGAAATGGAACTCTAAAATCACACGTGCGAGGTTCACGCAACTTGCTGGGTTAGTTTTCAGTTCAGGAGGTTATATAAATATACCCAGTAAAGCTCACTGAACTTTATGAGATTTTCTTCAGAATAAACATGTACTGTAAGTGCTATTACCAAAGGATGTGGCTTTTTCTTTTCTTCCTTTTTTTCTTTTTGCATTTTCATTACCTCTATTTCTCATTGGGTGGCAATGTGCAGATGCGTTTGTACTAGGAGTGCACAAAACGTTTTTAATTTAAACTGTTTGTTATTTGAAACATCCTACTTGCAGAACAAAACAACTGTTTCATGTGTGGAAATAGGCTGTTTTGTTCAGTCTGGATGTATTTCAGGGTTGAAACATTTCCAAAATTATTGAAACAGCCACCCCAAATTTGAAAACAGCTGCTTCCCACTTAAATGGGTATTTTGCACTTGACATGATGTGTCTCACATCTGAACCAGTGTGTGAAACTGTGGCTAAAGGCAGGGATAGAACTAGGGTCTGTGTCACCCAGGGCAAACATGGATTCCACGCCCCCCCCCATGGGCTATTTTGTCATTTTGGCACCCCCGGGTGTCATTTTGGTGCCCCCCCAGCGCGGCACCCGGGGCACATGCCCCGCTTGCCCCCCCTAGTTGCGGCCCTGGCTAAAGGCACCAGACTAGAAACTGGGAGACTGCAAGTTCTAGTCCAGCCTTAGGCACAAAGCCAGCTGGGTGACCTTGGGCCAGTCACTCTCTCTCAGCTCTAGGAAAGAGGCAATGGCAAACCACTTCTGAAATCTTGCCAAGAAAACTGCAGGGACTTGTCCAGCCTGTCACCAGGAGTCAACACTGACTCAAAGGCATTAAAAATGAACAAACACCAATCACTTTCCACTTCCATTTCATGCATCTGATAAAAACAGCCTGCTGCTTACAGGACAAAAGTACACAGGCCAGAATAAACTAATCATCTCTTACAATTCTGTGCCATTTTACTGATAATTTGGTTCAATTACTACCTTCTGAGACCAGTATCTTAAGTTTCACTGTCCTTCCATTAATGTCAAATATTTGAGAGGTGGTAAAACGACTAGGCCTTATCTGCAATGGTGGTTTTCAGACCAATATCCATCTAGCCGATCAGATACAGTTTTTGTTGGTTTATGTGTTTTTAGAGATTCACTTACTCAAAACATGTGTGTTCTTAAAATTATTTGATGTTCCTAATAAAGTGGTTTTTATGTTCTGCATTTTAACTGTTTTTCCCTGATTGTGCTATTGTTATTTCTTACTGCATTTGTATTCTACTTTTCTGCTAGGATCCCAAAGTGATGAATATGATTCTCAATTCCCCACTCCACTGTATCTTCACAAGTTGCTACAGCTGATAAGCTACCATTGTGAGAAAAAAAGGATAAATGCTGGAATTAAAAAAAACCAAACCCAATCACAAGCTATTCATAAAAAAGCAAGATAAAAATGTAATGCCCCTGAGCACATTCAGGTCCTGCTGTTTTTCATATGCCCAACAGCAAAGTCTTATAGTTGCCTACTCAGAAGCAAGCATTCACTTCAATATGACTTTCCAGGGAGGGAGAGAAAAGACTGCAGCCTACTTCACCAATGGAAATCATTTTAGGTGGATCTGTTCACTTTAGCAAAAACATCTGTCCAGAACAAGAATACGTATCAATTTACTAGAAGTAAATATTTCAATGGAATTTTTATCTAAATAACATAATAATCCAAGCTATGCTTATTTTTTCAAAGTGCAGTTTAATTACTAGGTAACAACGCTTTTTTCCCAAACTGCACTGATCACTGAATTTTGCACACTGACACACATTTAGTTTTGTTCTTGATACCTTTGGACAATTTGCTGAAGAGATTACTGCAACTGCCTAGTTCAGTTTTTCAAATAATATGGATTTCTAATTCATCGGTGTTGCCATCTTTAAGTGCAGTTGATTAATTGGCACAGCAAGGATTGGGGAAAGTTGCAAACCACAGAGCAGACAGCATCACTGGTTACATGTTAGTGCAAAAACAATGTGTTGGTGCATTAAAGGAAGCCACGGGATGTATAGAAACTACATACTTGCAAAGGAATGTAATCACCTGCCACAGAATTAGAGCAGCCTTAATTTATTTATTTATTTATTATTTCAATTTATTCCCCACCCATCTCCCTTGCAAGGGACTCTTAAGTCCCTTAAGTCTCTTAAGCATCCCAACCAGGGATTCCATTGTAAATAGCGCCCTTCCCAAGCTGGTGCCTCTCCTATATGCTGGGATCAAATGTTCAGAATCCCCAGCCGACATGGCTGCTGGCTACGTATCCCAGAGATTGTAAACTTGGTGTAATGTTAATTATGAATGACTTTGGGAGACAGGAGGAAGAGCCACAGACTAGGCAACAGTCAGATAAGAGGCAGCTGAGTCTGCAGAAAGAATGGGGTGAGGCAAACGTCTCAGAAGGGACCCTCCCTTGTTTCTTGGACTGTAAAGGCAAAGGGGGAGAAAGTTACTTTCAGACTTGCAAGATTCTGTTAATGTAACCTTACAATAAAGTTAGAGCTAGTACTTCTGGGTGTGCTTCTTGTCTGGACTATCATCATTGGCGATCACTTGTAGCCGAGTAAGATTGTCTTCCAAAGGTAAAATTTTAACAGTGGATCCGTAAGTGGCTATATCTCACTTGGAGACAGATTTGTATTCAAATGCTGGATTAATCACAAATTACCTTGGGTAACTTTGGACCAGTCCCCCTCCTGTCACTTCATTCTACCCAAAAGAGCATTTTGTCCTGCCCCAAAATGACTAATTGTAAGAAAAAGCTATGGCCAGAATCAAAGCTACCTAAAATTAAAGCTTGGATTGGTACTGGGGGCTAGTACAGGTGAGCTGACTAATTCAAACTTTCTACTACTCAATCCCCTCTTGGGAATTCATTCTAGCCTAATAGAAAACAGGCAACCATGGGGGGGGAAAATGCCACGTTCATACAGCAGGAGGCCAGAAGGACCAAATCACAATGTTTTTAATATGTATGTCCTGTGTACCTCAAACAGCCCAAGTACATTCAGCACAGTATTGCATAAATCAAATTATTCACACAGAATCAGATGTATTCGATTATAATTCCCGATCCCCAGCCAGTCTGACCATGCTTAGTGGGACTTATGGGTGTTAAGGTCCAACATATCCAGAAGGTACCAGGTTGGGGAAAGTTGCTGTACAATAACTCTATTTCCAGCCGATTTACCTAAAAGAGGTGATATGTTTTAGTATGCACAGAAATGTGGCCAAGTAGAGACAAAAATGCTGATTTAAGCAAAACTGTCCATGTGGACTGAATTAAATGAACTCTTCAAGGATTGTTCTTTCAAGTACAAGCCTCCAACTTTACCAGTTAAGTATCTGTTGTTTCTCTCTCTACAGCTCCCTTCCACGCGTGATCTCTGTCTCCCAAGCCATATCGTGACTTCTTCAGTAAAATAAATTCTTCTGCTTATAAAAAGGAAATGGCTATTTCAGATAGAAAACATTACTTGATTGATGCAGTATAGCAATGTTCTGCAGCAAAAGGCACTGTTCATGCTTAACTCAAGATATGTCTCCTGGGGATATTGTTTAAGGGCAAAGCAGGACCTCTGATCAATGCTCTGTTCAGTTTTCACAACCCAGTGCTCTGCCAATGTGCCAGATTATAATTCCCATGATCACCCACAGGTGCTGTCATATTGGTAAAACGTGACAGGTTTTGGTCAAACACATCTGGGGGGCACCTGTTGTAGAAGAACAATCTGCTCTCTTCTTAAACACCCTCTGAGCTCAATCCAATTTCATATATAAGAATTCTAGCCAAGCTAAGACTACCCAAGTCCACTATTCATCCAGTCTTAGGTATCACCTACAAAAATACAGTTCTAAGGGAGATCATTTATCTCACCTGGATAAGGATCCACTCATTAAACTGAAGAGCTCGGATCTGGAGCATAATTTGGTTAGGCCTACATAAAACAGGACACCACAACAACTCTTGCACATACCCAATACATATTCATGTGGAAAAAGCCAAGGCAAATAATTAAATATTTGTTTTGGTCAAGATATTCTCACATAGACAAATCTGCACAGAAAAGTGGGCAATCCACTAAGCATCACTCCAGTGCAAATCTATGGAATCTTGATGGGCTGCTTTTGGAAAAAATGCAGTTCTCTGAAACGCCAGCTGCAAGGAGGAGGGTAGAAGGGGCAGGGGGATGCAGTAGGCTCTTTCTCATAGAAAATTCTGCCTCACTCCAAGTAACTGTTCACAATAAGACACTTCTGGCTCATACGCCCCTTTCCTCCATCAGTGAAGAAGAGACAGGTTTGAGGGAATTGTAATTGATCACATCAAATGCATGCACGTTTTATTACAACTGCTATTTCCACGGACTCTCCCACCTCCTGACAAAAGGTCATAGTCCCAGTGCTTCCTAGAAACAAATGTTGTTTGGTTAAGGAGCAGGAGGAAGGATAATAGTAGGTCCTGTCTACTAAAACAGAGGAATGAGAGAGAGAGAGAACTATGCCTGCTGATGAAACAAAAACAAAAAACGGGCACAGGTGAAACTGCAAGCATCTCCTATCTATGTCTGTTGGTTGACAGCAGAAACGAGGAGGAAAGGGCATGTTTCTGGTCACCAACCTCATCGGATGTGTAAATAAGAAGGGATGGTGTAATTGAAGAGCAAATAATCCATCTTGTATAAATTAAATAATCTTTTTTGGTAGAAGGGGCTGATATTCTTGAAGAACTTTGCTGTCAGGTTATTGTTGGTCCTGGTGGTCTTGGAAGAGGATGGGAACTTGATGCCTGCATCAGCCTCAACCAGGTGCAAGATATAGTTGGCATCATCAGCCAAGGTCTCGTACTTGCCAATGATATCGTAGTGGAGAATGCATGGATGGCAAAGGGAGTGCACTCGCTCCCAATGCTCATTGAAAGGCTCTTCACGCTGGGTGTTTGGGTCCAACAAATAGTACACAAACTCCTCAAAACGCACATCATGGCCACGTTCCAGGGCCTCGCTGCTAGGGTCCTGACGATGCCGTCGGATGATCTTGGTCCCATATCGTTTATGGAATGCCGTGTTGTAGCTACGGGTGAATTTGTTCCGGTAGGCCGAGACCAGCCGTTCAAGAGGCTCCCGTACAAAGATGAATTTGAGGTAGTTGCGCAAGCGGTAGTTGATCTCAGGAGTGCTGTACTCAAAGAGGGCGCGCAGGTTGGTTGGTACATGAGCTTCATGTGCTGGGATTTCCAGTGGGTCCTGATATTTGCCCTGCCCTGTCAAGACCATCATGACTCTCTTCCAATTAGTGCAAGCCACCTTGGGGACATAGCAGTACAGAAGCCCATGAACATCATCAACCACCAGGTGCCGCAAGTCACCTGGAGTCAGGAGGCGCCGCTTGCGGGTGTAACGATGGCACATATTGCTTAGCAGTTCCCTCCTGCGCTGATGAGTTGCCTGCAGGGAGGATTGCTCAAACTGAGGAGACATAAGGCAGGAGGAAGGGGGAACAGGAGTCACCACATGCTGTCTGCCAAACTCCTTTCGTAAGATCCCAATAATATCCCCCCTCCATGCACAGGAGCTGGTGCCTTTGGACACCTTTAAGATTCGTAAGTTATCTTATCACTATACATCTCTTATCACTGGTTATAATTACTCCTTCAAGTGATGCACTTACCCTTTAATAGTGGCGATTTAAAGGTTAACAGAAACTAAAACTGGGTAAACTAGGGGGTCCTTCAGGTGGAACAGGACTGCAACCTCAGAACTCCCAACTAGAAAGTCAAAATCTAAGATATGGAGCACCACACAATCTATAGGTCATCAGACTGGGAAGGACCGGTACAGAGAGGAGATTATTTATCCAAACTTCCCATTCTGGGTCTCATTTTCAGTCTTAGAAATGGCTGTTAAGGAGCAGTTGACTTTGGTAGAGAAAGGGAAAGGTAAGGGTCTAAATGTGCTCCATTTTATTTTAAACTTCATTGCTTTTGTGACTGATACTTCAGTTGAATGTGTGTGTGTACATTGAGGAGAACGGTATAAATCCAAAATTTATCTATGAATCAAAATGTAGATTCAGAGTGAAAATACTCCCATACTGTTGGTCATCGGCTCTTTCAAGGCTTCTTGAAAGTTTTTGGTGTCTCCTCTAAGTGAAGGACTCAGTTGCCTCTTTCCTTTCCCTGATCATCTCTTATTTTGTTTTAATGATAAAGAATGATAGAAATGAACAGGGTTAAAATGCATTAATTTAGCATGATGGAGCATCAAAGGCCTACATCAAATGTCCAGTTGAGTGCTCTTAGCAGAGCAAAATGCTCCTGGAAACAAAGTGCTATGAATGTAGGCCTATCTCCATGGTCACCAACTGCCCTTGGCTATTCAAAGTTTCCCTCCTTCCCATAACTGGTAACCTTTCCCAGGAGAACCATCTGCTACAAAAGGGTACCTCAAGCCACCTGGGATTGGAGCTTGGCTCCTGAAGGTGTGACTCCCAACAAATGCAGGAAATAAATTTCCTTCTTGGGGTTTATTCTTGATTTCCTGTAACTTCTGGCTAATGGTGGATTTTTTTTTTAATTCTTCCCTATCTCTCTGGCATTTTGTAGCACTTCACCTGATGAAAGGTTCAGGAAAATTCCCGAAACTTCCATCTCCTTTTGCAGCATTTTGGTTCTAGGAACGATACTATCCATGTGTGGATTTTGGATATCTTTTTAACTTTCTTCATAGAAACACAAAGCGGCATCTGTTTATAAGGGGGAAAATCTTTTTCCTTCCTCCTAATTACAGTTAAAACAAAGTGCTTATTTGCAGTTGGACTAAATATATAAATCCCTCATTTCAGCAAGCTGTTTATACCGTCTTTGCTATATTCAGAAAGAGAGACAGACGAGCACATTTATTATGCCATAAACTTCACTTCTTCAGATGCACACAAGCTTAGGTCGGGGTGGGCGGGCACATTTAGAATGCTGAGCACATGTGACAGGCGCTCTCTCATTCAATGACTCTTGGGGGGGGGCGTTCTTTTTATAAGACAATGGCTGCAGCCAATCACAAAACAGCTTTTCACTGGAAGGCAAACAGGTAAGATTTCCCTGCCAGCCCCAAAATCTCCAGAATGCTCCCTCCCACTCCATTCTCCCACCTCACCCTTTTTTCCTCCCCAAAAGCAGATGAGTACACTTATAACCAAAGGACTGGGATATTTTATTTTATTTTTTCATTTTTATGACCTGCAGGGGCTTTTCAACAGCATTGCTGGAAGGAAAGATTATGCTAGAGCTTGGTTCACTGCTTTGCAACCCCCTTATCTGATCATTACTTCTCATTAAAAGAGTCTTAAAAAGGAAGGCAGGCGGGGTAGGAAGACGGGCAGGTATCCACAGAGGTGTCAGAGGGACCACTTGGCCTAATCCTGATTTATCTCATGGTTATGTATTTCAGTCTTAAAAGTGTCATAGGATCTTATTGTTTTTATTGTTCCTTCATTTCCCCCATATTTTACTGCTTTTTAGATACTAAATACAACACATTCCTGCTTTTCAAGTCACTTCACGGTGACTTCATGGAGATGCCCACGTAGTTTTCTTGGCAGCAATATGGAAGCAGTTTGCCATCTCTTTCTTCCAGGAAGTTTTTTTCAGCTTCCCAGTATATCATACTGCCCTGGGAGTTCCTGGTGGTCTCCCATCCAAGTGCTAACCAGGTCCCACCCTGCGTGCTTTTTCAAAATTAGCCAAGCTGGCCCATCTGCTATGCTCTGGCACAAAAAAATTATTTGAAGCTCTGTTTGTATTGCCATTGCTCAATGAACCCTGAAGATCCGTACAAGATATTGCAGTTTGTTGTTCAATTATGCCAATACTTTATTTTACATCGGGCCAGGATTCCCAGCTTTCACGATGGAACTTCTATTAGGCAGGATTCATGTCAAACTACTGATAGAGCTCTGACACCACACACAGTTCGTAACAGGAACCTCTGGAGGACTTCAAGAGGCTCTCACTACAGCACAGCATGCCTTTCTGTTTGTAGGAGGCTGCAGCGTCCAGTAGGTTTTTCCTTTTGTCATGTTCTGGCAGTTGAGGACTCCTAACAGGGCTCAGCCACTATCACAGTCAAGAGCACCTCCTTCCTCAGCTCACCTTTCATACTGCAGTTTCTCCCTCAGCTATTGGCATATGCTCTTCCAAGCAAGCCTTAATCTCACTTGTCAAGGAACAGCAATGAGGCCCCCTCTCTTTATTAATACACATCTCAGCCTTGGTTGTTCTTGGCCAGGCTGCCAACAGGTTCTAGGGCGGGATGAGACCAAGACTGGAAGATAATGATTTGACAGAGAAGCCAGAAAACTGTCGAGCCAACGGGCAACCAGAACAGCAAAGGTACACTGCATTTATGACCGGCTTGTGGGACGCTGCAAGAAGCAATATGGGGGACCCAGTAGGTCTTGGGTCTGATCTGGCAGGGCTGTTCTTCTCCTCTTAAATTTATAGCAGAGATTCGAACCTTTGTCCTAGAGCCAGTGCCAACCAATAACCTCCAACTGAGATGGGAAAGGTAGCAATCTGGTGTCTTCCAGATATTTTGGACTTTATAGTGTATGGCAAGGGATTGTGGAAGTTGGAGTCCAAAACCATCTATCCATCTATCTATTTATCTATCTATCTAATTTATCACTGCCCAACTCCCCCAAGGGGGACTCTGCGCGGTTTACAGCAGAATTAAAATCATTAATATACATTTATAAATAGAGTAAAATACATAATATTTTAGTTTACTCTATGGGAGCCACTGGGAATCCAAATCAAGAAGATAAAAGCTGTAATCTGGTTTTCATTCACACTGTGTCATGACTTCACAAATGAAGTAACTACTTCTGTAGGTTTTTGTATGGGAAACCCTGTGAGCAAGGTCCAAGTCTCCAATTTACAAAAAGAACTGCACAACCCCCAGTGGCAACTGGGGAGTGGGGAGGAGGATCACATTTTCTGCATGCAAAGAGTATTCTTCAACTATTGCCTGTTCTCTTCCTTCATATACAAGCACTTAGCCTTTTCAAGTCCACTTACCTGCTCACCCTTGTAAAGAGTCTGAAGTGGACTTCGACCAGATTTCCCATGCCAGCCGATTTTCAATATCCTGTCTTCTGCAGCTGGAAAGGAAAGAGAAGAGACAGGGTGGGGGGAGGAGATTTAAAAACACATGGCAAAGATTCTGTATTTAATGGAAAATACAATGGATCAGATCAGGCTTAGTCATACTTAGAGAAGGATTACAACAATTAAGGGTGGGCATAGGGTTCATTTAAACTAGGCTATTGTTGCACAACCACCCTATCCTCATGATGGAACTTTACCAAAGGTCTAAATGACATCATCTGCCATTCGTGACTGTCCTATCTTCCTCTTCAAAGAAGTATTAGGAAAAAAGGGGAGAAAGACAGAATAGCTGCACAGTACCTTTAGATTGCTGACACTAAGAAAAATCCAACAGGAAGCATTCTCAAAGAGGATATGTCTATGAAGGTTCTCAGTCATCCAGGTGGAACAGTCTGTGGCTTGAATCATGTCAACTGGATTTCTATTTTCTTAGTGGAAACGTTTCACTCCTTATCCAAGGAGCTTCTTCAGTCTGAGTGAAGTTAGTAAGGGAATCCTTAAATATGTTTCTAGGCTGGCTGTGTGACCTTGCACCTGGGGCTAGGTCATGGTTATTTTTGAGATGTTTGTTTCTAAGTCCCTTTATCATCTAAAGGAGGATCGTTAAGATTACCCTGCTGCTGTTGAGCTTGTGAAATGGTCTTAATCTTCCTAGGCACAGAAGACAAAGCAGGAAGGAAGATAGGGGAAAGGTTATGCCTGAGGCCCCCACCTCTATTCAAGGAAGGATTTTCCAAGTTGGCATGAATGGATTCCTTGACCCCTCTCTCAAACCACCTATCTTCTCTGTCTAAAATGTGAACATTAATGTCCTCAAATGAGTGTCCTTTTTCCTTTAGATGAAGATAAACTGCTGACTCTGGTCCTGTGGTGTTAACACCACAGGACCAGAGTCAGCAGTTTATCTTCATCTAAAGGAAAAAGGACACTCATTTGAGGACATTAATGTTCACATTTTAGACAGAGAAGATAGGTGGTTTGAGAGAGGGGTCAAGGAATCCATTCATGCCAACTTGGAAAATCCTTCCTTGAATAGAGGTGGGGGCCTCAGGCATAACCTTTCCCCTATCTTCCTTCCTGCTTTGTCTTCTGTGCCTAGGAAGATTAAGACCATTTCACAAGCTCAACAGCAGCAGGGTAATCTTAACGATCCTCCTTTAGATGATAAAGGGACTTAGAAACAAACATCTCAAAAATAACCATGACCTAGCCCCAGGTGCAAGGTCACACAGCCAGCCTAGAAACATATTTAAGGATTAACTTCACTCAGACTGAAGAAGCTCCTTGGATAAGGAGTGAAACGTTTCCACTAAGAAAATAGAAATCCAGTTGACATGATTCAAGCCACAGACTTCTCAAAGAGGACTTGGTTAAACTGAATGCTTAGATGTGCAGTTTGAGAATCAGTTTATCTAATAATAGGATTATCTCACTTGCTCGATGTCTTGTTTCTCTCCCAAAACTAAATATAAAGAATAGTTAGGCTTTGCTAAATTTGCTTTTTTTATTTTTCAGCTTTTATTTACATGACTTAGAGGCTGCCTGACTCCAAAATGACTTTGGGCAGACTTCCGGAGGAAGAAATGGTGGACTGAAGACGGTTCTGCGAAAAGCAGAGCCAACGGCCGTGGCAGAATGAAGAGCCGGCGAGTAGACCGGTTCTTCGATAGTTCCTCTGGACAAGGAGGACTTGAGATTGCCCACAAGTGCTCCAAACAGCTGTTCCTCGTGAGGAGACCGCAAGATAGCAGTCTCCGGCAGGTTTAGAGCTCTGGGAGATGAAGGAGTAGCCATCTTGCTCAAACCATGGTCGGCACCTTTGAAAGGACACTAAGTTCGCATACTTCCTTTTCTAATCACTTTCCAAAATTGCTTGTTAACTCCTTTTCAGCTATTAGAAACCTTTGGATTGACAGGTTTGACAGCACTGGGTGAGTTTCCTTCAATCCTTACCAAAAGAAAGTTTTAACTACAAGTTTAAGAACTTAAAACAATTTTTGGGGGGAATAAACAGCAAAAGGGTGATTAAAACTTTGATTTTACAAACTTACAAACAGACTAAGGGTCCAGATAAATTTGAAATAAGATTTTGGAATTAATTATAAGAATCCTTCCCATGGGAAAATACAAGTATGACCAATGCTGTCTCTGTATTGAACAGGTATGAGGGCTGTGCAAAACTTTGAAGGGTTTATTCTATTAGAAGATCCAAACAATGAAACACCCTTCCAAATTATTTGAATTAATTTGAGGCATCAAACTAAATTAAATTAGGTAACTCTGAATCACTTCAGACAGTTCTGAAGCTGCTTTGGACACTTAATACATTTTATGGCTTAGCAGTCTCAAATATCACTGCAGCTTTTATTCCATATGTAGACAAAACCAGGAGGGAGGGGTTATATGGTGCAATGGACATGAGAATTCTGACCAATGAATTCAGAATGAATTCTGATTCTACGTATCAGAACACTTGAGAGCACTGTACTACTGTTTGTGTCTCACTTTTCTGTTAGAATTTGTCTAGGCAGGCTTGCTTAAAGTAAGAGATAGCAATAGACTCAGATTTATTCTGTTCTACTTGAAAAATTTGGTCTGCTCTTTCTTGTGTGATCCTTTACCTTTCCCCAAATCTATAATTTTATCTTTAACTTTCCTTAATTCTTAGTCCATATGTCTGACTTCTAGCTGAGGCACTCTTAGTCTCTGTATCCAGTCTGTCTGCATCTTAAAAAACTATCAAAAAACCAAAAATCTTGGGGTTTTTTTCTGCTATTTATCTGTCTCTGTCTTGTTCTGCATGAACCTAAGAAAGTGTGCTTGCTGTTATACAGTGTAATACAATGTACTTCCTAGCATGGTGTTATATATGCAAAGTGATTAAAAAGTCTGAGAAGTGTATGGAACTGTTGTACAAGGAACACATAACATATTCACACATAACCCTAACCCTAACCCGTGCCAATAAGCCATACCAATAGCCTCAAAAGCCAAGTGGACAGAGGATGGTGATATTTACTAAGAGTTTATTTTTTAAAACAGTTGTTTTAACATTATTTAATTTTTAGTTGAAGTATACTACTTTCTGAATTAGTTCAGCACAACTTCTCTATAGGGTCCATGCTGGACAATTCAGAGGTTCCTGTGCTGTCCTTTGTTTATTCTTGCTCTTCTCCCAATACCTTTTTTAAGACAGAGATATTTCAAAAATGTACTGTATGTATGGCTGAAACTCTTCATGGTTATTATAATCATTCAACAAGTGGCAACGTCCAGTAACAATTGCTCAACCCAGTGCATCGTACTTACAACTAAGTGATGCTGTTGTGCAATGTCTTGATAAGAGTCTGTTCAAACCATAATAAACCATCTGATTCCTTTGAGTCCCAATTTGAAGTTCGGGACCTGCTGTGTCAATGGCTTGCTTTTGAAAAGAGAAATCTGTCAAGGCAGTTCCACCAAAAAGATTTTAACCATTACTCCTGCAATTGCTATGAGGATAGGGTCTCTCACTAAAAAAAATCGTAATGCATCAGTTTTAGTCTTTTACCATGCACATGTTGATATCTGTTATCCATTGTAGAGTCTGTGGTATATATCCAAGACTATGCCCCCTTTCCTCATGAACACTGCGATAATAATAGAACCACTGGATCCAGGCTGCAAAAATCTGGATGATCGTCAAATGAAAGTGAAGATCTAATTTGCTACCATCCAGATTTTTACAGCTCAGGTCTGATGGCTCTAATACAACACATTAGATGGAATTGGCCCTCATATATCTCTTCATAACTGCTCTCCAGAGCTGCTGCCTCTGTTGGCACCATATTTGTGAAGTACAAAGAGAGATTATATGTCAAATTGATAGTGATAAAAGAGGGGTTCCTAAACTTTTTGCCATCACACGTCCCTTTAGTGTAATCTTAATGTATACACCTCCCCTAAAACTCCAAACACCAAAATGAACACAAATGAACAATGAAAGCAATACGATGAAACTCTAGGAAAGGTAGATTTAGTACATTGTTACCATAAACCCTCCCCTGGGCTCTGTCTGCAACTCCCCAAGGGAGGTACACCTCACCGTTTGGGAAACCCTGTTATAGAGTCTATAGAGACTGTTGATAGGCTCCTGGAAAATGCAGCCTTCTAACTATAGCCTGTCAAGGAAAGAGGAAACAAAGAACGGTCATAAATACAACCCAGGTGCTTCCATCAGCTTCAGAGATCAGCAGAAAAGGAACTTAACCCAACCACATAAACCAGAAAGTTAGCCTACCCTCCTCCTTGCTTGTCACAGAAGAGTTGATGAGGCAAGCTCACTCAGCAGGAACCGTTATTTGGGGGCAACCAAAGGGTCTATTCACAAGGCAGGCTGCTGGTAAAGGAACAGCAAGGGGTAGCTGATGCAATGAACCTGCAGGAAGTCAACTTTGGGGCTAGGGTTTAAGCGGTGTGAACAGGCCTCTTCCCCATCTGGCTCTACCACAGTGAAGAAGGAAGTGGGTTGTTGCAAGCAACTACCATCCTTGCCCACAAAATTACTGTTACCGAGATGCAAGTAAAAGCATTTCTGTAGAGTTCTCATAGGCATAGATGACCAAGGATTTTTTTTTAATCAGACTTATTTTTTCCTCTCTGTTTTCTCCTAGAGAGATGCCCAATTAACCATTTCATGGGGGGATCTGGCCCCATTAGACTCTGGGGAACCTCTGGTTCTAGATGAAGAACATGGTCTTTATCTGTCAGGACCAGCTCTGGCCCAAGGCATTTCCCTTTGTCTATGCCTTTTCTAGCCATTATCATCAAGGGAAAATGCCTCTAATGGAGAGTCAGGAGGAGCTGCAAAAGCAGCTGTTCCTTTCTCCTCCAAGGTTAGAAAGGCAGAATGTTCACTAGAATTCAGCTGGACATGCAAAATGTCTATGAAAGCTCATAAAGGAGCAACTTAGCTAGACAGTATAGTCAGTATAGCCATCAGATCCATTTTTACCGACAACTTAGATGAAGAGGTGAAGAATACATAACCAATTTGTAGATAGCTGAAATACAGAGAATACGCATTAAAAATAATCTTGATTTAGAAAAATGAGTTGAAACTCACATAACAAAATTTAACAGAGACATAAGCAAAGTTCTTCACTTAAACAAGAAATCAAATACAAGTACAGGATGGGAGCTGCCTATCTTGGTCATTGTACTTGTGCAAAAATAAGCAGAATATAGGTAGTCCTCATTTAGTGACCACAACTGGGACTGGCAACTTGGTCATTAAGTGAAGTGGTCACGAAGTGAAACCGTGACTGTGCTTACGATCTTACAAAGCTATCCTTTGCTTTACAGACCTGCTAAGCTCATAAATGCGAGGATTGGCTGTAAAGTTACTTTTTCATCACTGTTGTAACTGCAAATGGTCACTAAACAAAGCAGTTGATAAACAAGGACTGCCTGTAGTCGCAGAAGGCAAACTGATCAAGAATCAGGAACGATGTGTGGCTGCCAAAGAGGCCATTGGATTTTAGGCTGATCAATAGTTGATCAGACTCCTCCTGGAATGTGCATTTCAAGAATGATTCAAATTGGAACAATTTATTAGAAGGGGTAATGAGCATGACCAGGGAACTAGAAATTGTCCTATGAAGAAAGACTGAAAGAATTGGGCATGTTTAGCCTTGAGAAGATGGGGGTGTGGGTAGGAGAGAAATATGGTTGCCCTTTTCAAATACCCAAAAGGATGTCACATAGAATAAGGTCATGACCCATTCTCTCTCATTTCAGGGTGCAAGGACACAAAATCATTAATTTATATTATAGGGAACCAGATTCTACCTAAATGTTAGAGAAAAAAGAAGAATTAACAGTAAGAGCTGCTTGGCAGCAAAGCCAGTTACCCAAAGAGATGGTGGGCTCCCTTTCATTGGATACGTTCCAGCACATGCTATAGAAAGTCTCCTGCTAGAGAATTTTTAATTGGGATTCCCGCAGCAAGCTAATCGTGGCTTAAATAGCACTTCCCAACCCTATGATTCCAAACATACATTTGAAACCAGCCCTGGGCAATTTTCAACATGCAAAGACAAGGAAGAATGAATTAACCAACTTTCCTTTGAAATAATCCTAATTTAGCACAACTGCTATTTTAACATGGGTTCCACCCAAGCAGGCACTCTCCAGATTCATTGGATTTGCAACTCTAAATTCTCAACCCGTATGCTTAGTAGGAGAAAACATCATTTTTGCATACAGACTTTATTCCTAAATGTATTCTAAATGTTAGCAATGTTAGAATCCCAAAGTGTTTTAATATATACCTGTGGAATATTTAACTAAATTTTCTGTAAATCGAAACTGTGTGTTTGATCAAGCGATTTTTCAGGAGAGGCACAGAAATTCATAATGCTGACTCCTCCAATCAACGTAATCTTAACTATATCTAGTAAAGTAATATTTTTATTTAGAACAAAAGAGCAGAATACCACATGCAATAGAAATATTGAATGATATAACTATTCTGGACCCAAAAGATTCATACAATGCAAATGTCAGCTACATTTGCTAATTTAAAGCGGAAGTGATGGCCTTTTAAAAAAAATGTTGCTACATTATCTGCTATAAATGTCATTCAAAATAGCCAATCAGTACTGAATTTTGAGTGCCCTTTGAGTCTTGAGGTGACAGAGGTAGATATGGGAGTTCTTGCATATAAAACATATCACTGAGCTATGCTCTTGCCCCCTAAACCCTAGGACATTTAATGCCATATTGGAAAAGGACATTAGGGAGCACACTAAAGCTTTTTGGAGACCAAATGCAATGCACACATTTTTTTCCCATATACAGAAATATAGATATTCTGGCAATGAATATTGAGATTACAGCCATCAGTACAGCAGGATTCTCCATCACTACAAGTCTCCCAAGATTTAAATATCTTGGCTGAAAATCATCCAACTTTATGATGCATTGGGTGCTACCAGCCGTAGTCTGAGGGGTTTAGCAAAGTCACAGCTGCTAAGTTCCAAGAGAAAGAGCGCTACGTCTGTTCTGCTCATACCATTTCCTTTCAAACATCAAGCCCAATTTTGCAATGAAATGAGTTTAACATAACAGAACAAAACTTGGGTTTCCCATTGTAATCCCAACTCTCCAGGCTAATCCTCTCTTTCCATCACATGATTGGATAGAAGCATCTATTTCCAACCACAACGTCTATCATTTCCAGCCATCTGGTACCTTTCAGATGGGTTGAAGTGCAACATCCATCACTGACCGCAGGTTGGAGTAAAAAACACATTTCAGTATTGAGAAATAACCTGAACAAAACACTTGTAGCCATTTCACACATTACTCTTTTCTCATACCCCATGTAAGAAAATTTATAATCAGTATTTGTTCAGCACAAAATATAGGAAAATATTTGTTTATTCCTAAATATAGGAAAAAATTTGTTCAGCACAAAATATAGGTGCTTGATGTGGGTCAAACACTGAGGTCAATCACCAGCAGGGACAGGCACTGTCTTTCAATCATTCTAATAGCCCTACCTCTAGAGCAGTGTTTTTCAAACTTGGCAACTTTTGTAAAATGAATGAAATTGTGTGGATATAGCATGCCTTTCCCAGTACAATACATTGGAAAAAAGTTTAATAAAACAACTAAGTAGTTGCTAATGCACAGTAGCCTAGGCTGCTTTAGCTGCTTTGTTTTTTTCATGAGTGATGGACAGCTTTGCTTGTTCACCACTCCTGCCATCAATCTTTCATATAGGACTCAGAGAAAAGAAAACTGTTCCAGATTGAAGTAATATTCTATTAATCAGCAGTGCTATCATTCCCTAACAATTGGACAGCAATAAACACTTTAAACCAAGGTCTTGAAATGGGCTGCCAGTTGGTTCCCATCATTCTCTTTCAAGAATAGGAAGAAAATCAATCTGAAGCTAAGCCTGATGAGTTATTAATCTGACTGAATGGGATAAAGGACAAAGAATGAATGTTATCTGGTAGCCTTTGAGAGCCTGAATTTAGAAAAGAGCTTTGCTGCTATTAGCTATCTGAAATCAGATATTTTGAGATAGCTTCAGCACCCAGCATCCAGGCCCAGAGTTAATGCCTCTCTAATCTTTTCCCTTATTATTATCATTTTCTGACTCAGCACTCTGAGTAGTCCTAGGCAGATGGATCTGGCCACCCTTTAACTTTTCTACAAAACTCCAGTATTATATTTGGCACTGGCATTATCTGATGAAGAGATCCAAATCCAAGTTTTCAATCAAGTTCTCTCCCTGCTTCTTAGTGGAGAATCAGTCACAGCTGTAATCTGGTCTTCTCCCCACCAACCCAAGTTTCCAGCTTCCTCTTTCTCCTTTCCAACTAAGCATGAGAAGGGCAAGGAAGTAGGCCAAGAGAATTGCACAACATGGGTCAATCATGACTGAATCTTTCCTTTCTATGGAATTAACAGATGATTAAGACTAGATTCATCCCAAGAGATGGAAGTATACAGATAGAAATAATGTCCGCTGCTTTGTAATCAGCACTTCATTCACTGGGCACTTCAGGAAATGAGATATGAGATATGCCACCTTCTGTGAAAACATTTAAGCATGTGGGGCAGATAATAAACTCAAGCTCTAAATTTTAATTTCAACTCTTCATTCTGCCATCAGAATCCACTACATTATTTAAAAGCATTGACTTTGACTGAACTATCATGATGTCTATAATAAACCCTAACTCTAAGCCAAAGAGCTACAAAATGAAAGTGTTCACCCATCTGTAGCATGTACAAAATGTTAATCTCTCCAGATACTACATTCAGCCACCTCCTTCTCTTTTGGTTGTATCTATACAAGATATAAAAAGATGTTGAAAATTATACAGCTGCTTTAAAAGCAGAAATTATAGCTCTGGTCAATAATTACCCAGAGGTGGAGATCTTGAAAAGTAACCCAAAATATTTTTTTATCCTTATTACAGTACGCCTTTGCTGTTTTTAGGAAGAGTGTTACTTTGAAGAGGAAAACTGCATTTACTGGTTGTTTGCTTTTATGCCTTAGCTGGAGTTAGCCTTTTCGAATGCATGACAATCAACAGAAAATGGAAAGAGAGAAAATGGCCTTCTCTGTTGGAAACATGTCATTATAAGAAACATCCTTAATAAATTGTTGCATTTTGCCTGAGCCTCCGAGGAAGGCACGGCCATTGTATTTCAAGCCAGTCTATCATTAGCGTAAAGCAGTGTTTCTCAACCTCAGCAGCTTTAAGGTGTGTGGACTTCAATTCCCAGAATTCCCCAGCCTGCGTGGAATCACAGCAGGTTTGGAGGCAGCCAGGCACAATGCAGGGACTAGGACCTGCGTGGAATCCTCGCAGGGCTTGGAGGCAGCAGCAGCCGCGACACACCCAGACACTGCAGCCGACACACTAACGTGTCCCGACACACAGTTTGGAAAGCTCTGTGCTAGTCTTTCAACCTAGTCTACTTCTCAGGATTATTTTTCTCCCCACTTGAAGGGCAGAACTGTGTATATTGCCAATGTACAGGTGGAAATATGCAGTGGAGGTGAAGAATAGATTTAAGGGACTAGATTTAGTAGATAGGGTCCCGGAAGAACTATGGACAGAAGTTCGCAACATTGTTCAGGAGGCGGCAACAAAAAACGTCCCAAAGAAAAAGAAAACCAAGAAGGCAAGATGGCTGTCTGCTGAGACACTGGAAGTAACCCAAGAAAGAAGGAAAGCAAAAGGCAACAGTGATAGGGGGAGATATGCCCAATTAAATGCAAAATTCCAAAGGTTAGCCAGAAGAGATAAGGAATTATTTTTAAACAAGCAATGTGCGGAAGTGGAAGAAGACAATAGAATAGGAAGGACAAGAGACCTCTTCCAGAAAATTAGAAACATCGGAGGTAAATTCCAGGCAAAAATGGGTATGATCAAAAACAAAGATGGTAAGGACCTAACAGAAGCAGAAGAGATCAAGAAAAGGTGGCAAGAATATACAGAAGATCTGTATAGGAAGGATAATAATATTGGAGATAGCTTTGACGGTGTGGTCAGTGAGTTAGAGCCAGACATCCTGAAGAGTGAGGTTGAATGGGCCTTAAGAAGCATTGCTAATAACAAGGCAGCAGGAGACGACGGTATCCCAGCTGAACTGTTTAAAATCTTGCAAGATGATGCTGTCAAGGTGATGCATGCCATATGCCAGAAAATTTGGAAAACACAAGAATGGCCATCAGATTGGAAAAAATCAACTTATATCCCCATACCAAAAAAGGGAAGCACTAAAGAATGTTCAAACTATCGAACAGTGGCACTTATTTCACATGCCAGTAAGGTAATGCTCAAGATCTTGCAAGGTAGACTCCAGCAATTCATGGAGCGAGAATTGCCAGATGTACAAGCTGGGTTTAGAAAAGGCAGAGGAACTAGAGACCAAATTGCCAATATCCGCTGGATAATGGAGAAAGCCAGGGAGTTTCAGAAAAACATCTATTTTTGTTTTATTGACTATTCTAAAGCCTTTGACTGTGTGGATCATAACAAATTGTGGCAAGTTCTTGGTGGTATGGGGATACCAAGTCATCTTGTCTGCCTCCTGAGGAATCTGTATAACGACCAAGTAGCAACGGTAAGAACAGAGCACGGAACAACGGACTGGTTTAAGATTGGGAAAGGAGTACGGCAGGGCTGTATACTCTCACCCTACTTATTCAACCTGTACGCAGAACACATCATGCGACGTGCTGGGCTTGAGGAATCCAAGGCTGGAGTTAAAATCGCTGGAAGAAACATTAACAATCTTAGATATGCAGATGATACCATTTTGATGGCTGAAAGCGAGGAGGAGTTGAGGAGCCTTATGACGAAGGTGAAAGAAGAAAGTGCAAAAGCTGGGTTGCAGTTAAACCTCAAAAAAACCAAGATTATGGCAACCAGCTTGATTGATAACTGGCAAATAGAGGGAGAAAAAGTGGAGGCAGTGACAGACTTTGTATTTCTAGGCGCAAAGATTACTGCAGATGCTGACTGCAGCCAGGAAATCAGAAGACGTCTACTTCTTGGGAGGAGAGCAATGGCAAATCTTGATAAAATAGTTAAGAGCAGAGACATCACACTGACAACAAAGGTCCGCATAGTTAAAGCAATGGTATTCCCTGTAGTGACCTATGGCTGTGAGAGCTGGACCATAAGGAAGTCTGAGCGAAGGAAGATAGATGCTTTTGAACTGTGGTGTTGGAGGAAAATTCTGAGAGTGCCTTGGACTGCAAGAAGATCAAACCAGTCCATACTCCAGGAAATCAAGCCAGACTGCTCACTTGAGGGAATGATATTAAAGGCAAAACTGAAGTACTTTGGCCACATAATGAGAAGACAGGATACCCTGGAGAAGAAGCTGATGCTAGGGAAAGTGGAAGGCAAAAGGAAGAGGGGCCGACCAAGGGCAAGATGGATGGATGATATTCTGGAGGTGACAGACTCAACCATGGGGGAGCTGGGGATGGTGACGACCGACAGGAAGCTCTGGCGTGGGCTGGTCCATGAAGTCACGAAGAGTCGGAAGCGACTGAACGAATAAACAACAACACAGGTGGAAAACGAATTCAATAGACACTGCAGCCGATATAGGTTTTTTATAGTTGCATTATAGGGAGAAACACAGAAAAGATCATTTGAGTGAAATTATGCAGTAACGCAGTTTAGAGATCATACTTAAATAACTTAAGAAGGAACTACAGATGGCCATGAGCAACTGTGCTACTGTACGAACAAGCTTGATCATCTTCCTACCCAACTCTCTGATTTACAATCCCTGTATCACAAAAACAAATAATAATTTAGCAATCCTGATTATTATTAAAGCATATATTGATTGTGTGAAGTTCCATGTTTTAAGTCACTGAAATCGTAACACCCTCATGCCAACAGGAATAAAATAAAACTAACCTCTAGGGCCCTACTGCATTTATGTGGGAATAAGCGGCATTCTATGATAGAACAGGGTAACAGCTTAAAACTAAAAATAAAAAAGGGACTGTAACAACATCCATTCTTGGGCTGTGATTATGATTTCTTAAAAAAAAAGAATGGAATGGCAAGCTGCAGTAAACAGTGTCAGGCATCCTTTTGCCATGGCCCCCTTCAGTTGCCATTGCTCCGATGGTCTTTTTAGCGCCCTCGTCGTTTTGGGATTTGGCCCAGCCCTAACTGCACCGTTGCTGAAGTTTAGAGGCATCCTTGGGAGGTCCTTCTGCACATTCCACAGAGGCAAGAAAGAAAAATCTGGCTGGGACCTCCTCCTCTTCCCCTGTATAGGCTGTGTATGAAAAGAAAACCTCACATTCAGTTCACAAATGGGCAACTCAGAGGGAATTTATGGGACTGAAATATGATCTGGTTACTCAGAATTTCGCACACTGAAACAATGCAGTCTTCTGCAGAGAGTAGGGAAGCCAGTGAATTAGTTGAAAGTAGGAAAAGGGCTTGATGTCCATGACAGGTAATTCAATCTCTTGATGGATAAAAGACATACATGAAAATCCAGGAGAGTCATGCCAGCTGGGAATGTTTTGCTGTCTTTCAGTTCTGCTACCTAAAAAGTGTGCAAGGGCCATACTGCACAGGTCTGAATGGAAGAAATTCAGCTGCATTTTGGCAGTCAGTCCCTAACCTACGTTGCCCTTGAAGAGGATCTTTATTTTTAACTATTGGTCTTCCCTTCCCTGAAGATTCCTCTGTCTCCAGACTGCAGGCATTTTCCTTTTCCAAGGGAGACTAGCACGATTGTGGTCTGACAGCCAGCTGAAATCTGAAAGGGCTGGAACTATTTACCTAGCAAATACCCCAGACTTAATAGCTGCAATGGGAGACTTGCAAAAACCTGAACTGGCCCAGTTTGTTTGCTTGAGAGGCACTGTAAAAAAAATGGGCACAAACAAAAGCAAACTGAAATCTATGGGGCAAGGAAACTGCTTTGGATTCAATTTTCTGGCTGAATGGATAAAATATTTACTGAGTTGAAGTTCTTGTCTTCCCTATTATATCAGGATTATGGGCACCAAGTCTTGCCGTGAATGCCAATCTGGGGGAAAAAATAGGGGGTGTATGCAGAGGTGGTTGTGAGGAGTCATAGATGAGGGTTTTTCAAACTGTGTTCCATGCTGCAAGACCTTGATGGGAGTTCCTTAAGAGACTAAATCAGTGTTTTTCAAATTTGGCAACTTTAAGATGTGTTGACTTCAACTCGCAGAATTCCCCAGCCAGCATTCCTATGTCTAGAAAGAAACTGATTTAATTTTCACAATCATAGTCAAGACCACATTAATAATATAGATCCAGAACCCTATAGAAAATGTACACAAATAGGTAATGTATATATTTATCAGAGAATGAGTATTAAGCATCGATAGTGTGATCTTCAATGGAAAGCAGCTCATAATGAAAGAGCATGTGATCCTGAAGTGATATAAAGTCAGACTTTTCTAAGGGCTGGGAGAAACAGAAGATCGCATTGGAGACATGGATGGTCTCGAGAGCTACAAATGGTATTCTTATTTTAGAAATATAAGTGGAAATGTGGTTAACTAGAAACTGTGGGCAAGCCAGCTGCTTCTTAAAAGAAACAGGGATGGCAAAGATTTTTTTCCCCCCGAGATCTGCTGCTTTTTTTGGAAAATATTATGCAATGGTTCTATTCTGTTTTATTCTTGTCTATTTTAATATATCAGGGGAAATACTAGATTCTTTTCCTTGTTAAAAAAAAAAGTGCTAAGGGTCTATGAGCATCAGCCTCACATCCTTGCAGCCATTTTACACTTTCAATTCTTGGGCCCAGCCTAGAGAAATTGAGTGATATATGTCAATGTGAAAATCAGTCCTGTCCACCCTTGCAAGTGAATAAGTCATCATATAAAAAGCCTAAACGATGTTTCATCTGAAGCATTTAGCTGGCACTGTCCAGTTAAATGCCTCAGCTTTCTTGAAATGAAACGCACCATGTGGACCATACTGTGCTTCTTGTATGGCTTGAGTGTGTCTAGCTCACTGGTTAGACTAGGGGTCAGCAAACTTTTTTATGCCAGGAGCCATTTTGACATTTATAACATTTATAACATCACTCGAGGGCCAGGGGGCGGGGTTTGAGGGTGGGAGACAATCGTGTGGAAGGGGGCGGGGTTTGCGGGCAGGAGCCAATCACGTGGAAGGGGGCAGGGTTTGCGGGCGGGATCCAATCGTGTGGAAGGGGCGGGGGGCTCCCGGAGGGAGGGGGCGCAGCCAGCGGCTCCGCGAACCCGGCCCGGCCGCCCTACCGGGAGTGGCGGAGAAAGAGCTGCCACCCTCCGGCCGGCAGGACAGTCGCGGGAGAGCGGAAGGCACCGGCAAGCCAGAGAAAAAGGTTTTCTCGCGGGCCGCGCCAGGGGGTCAAGGGCCAGGCCGGCGGCTCCTAGAGCGGCTGCTGCGGGCAACTTCTCCGTTCTGCCCGGCTCAAAACCTGGGGCAACTGGACTGACAGAGCCGCCTCTCCCGGCAGGGCAGGGTTAACCGTGCGGTCGTTTCCCCGGCACGCACCCGCGCCTTCCCCCGAGCAACCCGAGCAGGAGATGCCTTGCCGCCCCCCTGGAGCCCTCACGGGCTGCCCCCCCTCCGGCTGCAGCTCTTCCACCACCTCTCCTCCTCTCTGGCAGCCGGGTGGCCGCGGAGTCTCCGGGGGCGGCCGCCCCATCCAGCCCCCCCGGGCCGGGCCACGTTACCCCGCCAGCTCTCACCCACGGCCGGGGCGTCGTATTCCTCCCCCAGCAGGACCTCGGGGGCCGAGTAGGCGAGGGAGCCGCAGCTGGTGGCTGCGCGCAAACCGAAGCCGCGGGTGGGGGATGGAGGAGGTCAACTCAGCGTCAACTTTTCCCGAACGGTACCTTCCTTGGGGGAGGTTCGGGCGGGCTTCGTCCCCGGTTTCCCCGTTCTTCGGAGAAGCCCGAGCCGAGGGGCCCCCGGTGCCCTGCCAGCATCCCATGCCGGGCGCTGGGAAGCGCCGCCGGATCACCTGCTGCGCGGAGAGGAGGAACTGCGGCCGCCTGCCGGGGCCCGCCAAGCGTCCCCGTTGCTTCTCTCCTGGCCGGCAGCGGCTTCGCTCTTGCCCTCCGAGCACTATGGCTCCCTCAGCAACCAGGGGCGGGATGAGAGGAAGCGGAACCGGCCGCGTTCGTGGACCTGTCCAGTCCGGCCACAAGCGGGAGCCTTGTTTCCCCGAGAGCCACACTCAAGGGGCCAAAGAGCCGCATGTGGCTCGCGAGCCGCCATTTCCGACCCTTGGGTTCGACACAAGCCCTGTCACTTCGAAGAACACAGTGGTAATTCATATAATTCCATATGACTGAGCAATGAACTCTTCCCTCTTCGTTTTTCCAAGAAACACTAAACTGGCTGTGTTGCAATTTTCTATTTTGCTAAAGATCAATAAAACCACCTTGGGGACAGGTACAGGGGAGACAAAGATGAAGAGGCTATGAACACGTTATGCTTGTGAATAAATATATAATACGCATTACATACAGCAACATTGTGTTCGGAATTCGACCGAACACAATCTAGAGCCGCTATTAAGGCCTACCTTGTGGCGGTAAGAACGGCGAAACGTAAATATTTCTCCGCTCTTATTGCATCCGCAGAATGCCACCCGACGGCCCTGTTTAAGATTACTCAATCTCTCTTGGGTAGGGTGGTTTCGACCACCCACCTGCAGGGCCATGCGGAGGAATTTTCTGAGCATCTGCAGGATAAAATCGCTCGGATTCAGTCTAAGTTGGACTCCATGCCTGGATTGCAGTCTGGGGAGATGCCGGGAGAGCAGTCTTACCCTATTATCTGGGAACAATTTGATCCTGTTGGACCTGAGGAAGTGGACAGGATCCTTCAAATTGTTAATCCCACCACATGCTATTTAGATCCCTGCCCTTCCTGGCTGGTGAAATCGGCCGGGGAGGTGACAGGTGGATGGGTCCGGGCTATGATTAATACATCCTTGTTGGAGGGGGTGGTTCCAACTGCCTTTAAGGAGGCGCTGGTGCACCCCCTCCTCAAGAAGCCATCCCTGGACCCTACCATCCTGGACAACTTTCGTCCAGTCTCCCACCTTCCCTTTTTGGGAAAAGTGGTTGAGAAAGTGGTGGCGTTGCAACTTCAAAGGACCTTGGATGAAGCGGATTATCTTGACCCTTTTCAGTCAGGTTTCAGGCCAGGATATGGGACGGAGACTGCATTGGTCGCGCTTACGGACGACCTCTGGCGGGAGCGGGATGGAGGTAGTGCATCCATCCTGGCTCTCTTGGATCTCTCAGCGGCTTTCGATACCATCGACCATGGTATCCTTTTGGGGCGGCTTAGGGAGTTGGGGGTGGGCGGCGTAGTTTTGCGCTGGTTCACCTCCTTCCTCCGGGGCCGCTCCCAGTCAGTGGTGATAGGGGAGGAGAGATCCAGCCCGCGTTCGCTCCCATGTGGGGTGCCGCAGGGTTCGGTTCTCTCTCCTCTCCTGTTCAACATCTACATGAAACTGCTGGGTGAGGTCATCCGACACCATGGGATGAGGTATCATCAGTATGCGGATGATACTCAATTGTATATCTCCATCCCTGGTGAAGTAAGTGATGCAGTGTCCACCCTGTCCCAGTGCCTGGGGGCTGTGAGGGCCTGGATGGGGAACAACAGGCTTCAGTTGAACCCTGGTAAGACTGAGTGGCTGTGGATTGATGGCTCAGCGTCTTCTGGGAAATTATCATCTTTGGTTCTCGATGGGGTAGTACTGCCCCGTTCAGAACCGGTGCGTAATCTGGGGGTTCTTCTAGACTCACGACTCCTGCTCGAAGAGCAGGTGGCAGTCATGGCTAGGAGGGCTTTTGCGCAACTTCGGTTGGTGCGCCAGTTACGCCCATTCCTGGAACGCGATGCCCTCCGTATAGTCACTCATGCTCTCGTCATCTCCCATGTAGATTATTGCAATGCGCTCTACATGGGGCTACCCTTGAAGACTATCCGGAAGCTTCAGCTGGTGCAGAATGCGGCCGCGCGGGCAGTATTGGGTGCTCCAAGATCTGCACATGTAACACCGTTGCTCCGCGAGCTGCATTGGGTGCCGGTTTGTTTCCGGGTACAATTCAAGGTGTTGGTTATCACCTTTAAAGGCCTACATGGCATGGGACCAGAATACCTGAGGGACCGTCTTATCCCCATGTTATCGACCCGCCCCACCCGGTCATCCAGAGAGGCCCTGCTACGTACCCCATCAATTAGAGAATGTCATCTGATGGGGTCTAGGAGGTGGGCCTTCTCTGTGACAGTGCCCACACTATGGAACAGCTTGCCCCCAGAGTTAAGGCAGATCTCCTCCCTCCCGACCTTTAGGAAAGAGCTGAAGACCTGGTTCTGCTGCCTGGCATGGGATGGAGGAAGGGATAGTTCATCATGGAGATGGCTAATCCCTTGATTTTATTGTCCTTCTTTAACAAATATTTTACACATCTGGATTCATAATTTATAATTATTTTATATGGTCTGTAATTTTTATGTATAGTTTTTTAACCATTTTATCCTGTAAACCGCCCAGAGTCCCTTATTCCGGGAGATGGGCGGGGATAAATTTAAATAATAAATAAATAAACAAACATTTTACAATTTAGGAGATTCATATGTTCTCTTTTCCTAGTATCTCTGTCTGGTGCATAGGATAATTACAAACTGTTCGCAGTGTTCATCACCTGTAAATTTTGGCAATAAGAAAGATTCAGTGCAGTGAAAAAAATTCAGCTGCATTTTATTTATTTGCAAGACAAAAGAGAATGCAAGCAATTTTAATATTGGATGAATTATATGAAGGCAATAAATAAAGAAGCCTCTCTCTGAATTTAGAGACAGCTGTTCTGGCATGAGACAAACACAAATTCACTTCCAATTCAGAAGTCGCTGAAGGCGTAGGCAATTGGATACAAAGGCTGTGCAAGTTTGAACCAGATGAATTAAAGTTTGAGCTGCACTGAGCAGCAGTATACATGCACCATTTCTCCTAAATCCATGAATTAGTCCAGTTTCTCCCTCGCTCCCTCTTAAGCACATGTACATATGAATAATAAAGCAGCGTTTGGAATTAAAAGCTATACACTATTGGCCATTATTAATCTATTTTCTTGTTAACTTTATTAAAGGGAAAGTTACATAATACTCCATTAAAGCAACTCCTCTAGCTCATCCTGCCCCTTGTCCCCCCCCCCCCCATCTACAAATAGTTTGGCTTCTTCTGAATTCCTGGAGATCCTACAGATGGTAAGAAATTTACCAGAGCTACTTCTTTCCTTGTGCATCCCTGACTATGAAATCATGTTTCTGACCAAGCACACTTTTATAGATTGGATGACTCATTGGTTCATACTCTACTACCCAGGAAGTGAAGTAAAGGTAAAGGTTCCCCCGCACAGTCATGTCCGACTCTAGGGGCCGGTGCTCATCTCCGTTTGTCTGCACAGGAAAGGGGAGTAAAATTCATTTGTGGGAAAGAGTACTGAGTATTCATTAATACTTTATTTATTATTAAGGATTTATTAAGTATTACGTTTTAAAATGATTTTTTAATGGAAATAAAGGTAGGAAGTCCAACAGATGACTGTCTATGAAAAGGGAAATGAAGGAGCTTGTAAAAGAAAGGAATGCTAATAATCTATGAGCTACTCTAATCAACTACTGAAAGCTACAGATAGTACAGAATTGACCCACCCACTTTCTGACTGGGGGAGCCCAGCACAGCAGAGTGTCCTGTAAACCGTAGGGGCTACACTGGGTCGCCAGCTGGTTTGGGGCCCAATTCAAGGTGTTGGTTATGACCCATAAAGCCATTTGTGGCTCATGCACACACACATGTATGCACGCACGCACACACACACACACACTCACACAGAGTAGTGTAGTGCCTGGTTGGACTGGCACCATGAAAACTTTGGTTCAAATCCTCACTCCTCTGTAAGTTCAACAGAGATACTTAAATCAGCCAATACCTCACAGCCAAAAGAGCAGAGGGTAAGCTGGGAGAAGCATGAAATAAGAAATTAAATATAAATACATAAATTGAAAATAGATGTCTTCATCTATATAATTACAGCAGAGGCCCTAGAAGAGCCTTAGCAGATACATCTGTTTTCTATGGTATTGCTATAAATAGATTATGGTTGTTGAAGTAATTGATATTGGCCGACTGATATTTTCAGCAGAAGTCATTTGCTGGATGTTAATATTGGACTCGGTCAGGGTCTTGCTTTCTTGCTATTAGAAGTGGCCTCTAAATATTTTTTAAAATAAAATAAAGTAGTAGGTCTGGTACTGAACTATGATTTTAGATGCAACTGGATAGAAGTGAGCATGACTGGAAGGACAAACTGTTAAGTCCACCGCTGAGAATGGGTAGCTGGGACTTGTAAGTTAAGGCAGCTAGTGGCCCAGGAAGAAGGAAGATGTGTTTTTAGATGAATAGGTTTAGGTCAGTCTCCCTCAAGTGGGTGCCCCCCAGATGTGTGGGACCACAATTTCTACTATTGCCACTATTCCAGTATGGCCACAGGTTTGCCACCCAGGGATATCTATGTTAACTGGAAGGAGGGATCTGGAGTTCACCATGTCTGGGGGCACTGGGGTGGGCAAGCTTCATTAAAAAAAGAGCAGTGATCTCCCCCAGCCATTCATACTACGTATATACAGTATGTGCTCACTAACATCATTTGTTCCATATTTGGAAGGCTTTTCTTTTATTCTTATATGAATAAAATCTCAAAAATGGTTAAGACTCTTATGGTCTGGACCTCAATTCAAAACAAAGTATTCATGCGAGACTTTGATTTTTTGATAAACCATAGCAGACATAGTAAGATAAACAACCTAACTTGGAAGAAACCTTACTCGGTGCTTATTTTAATGCTCTGAATGGGAGCCAGCCCACATACATGGGTGTACAATCCAGCTGTAGAACTGTGGGTGGGTGTGTATGTACAGACACACAGGCCAATCACATATGCAAATATCTCTGTTCTAGGAGTTTCCCAATTTTCCCTAGGTACCAATGCTCAAGGAAGTGAAATGGAGAATAGCATGGCATCCTGTCACTCTATTACAATGACATCATTTTGAAAATAATCCTTTGAAACTGCATGTAACTTCTTCTGCTTGACCCAGAAACCAGAGGACTTGCAGAATTATATGTCCTAAAAATATAACAAGTTTACCTGTCCCTTTTCTCATATTTGAAATATTAAGGAATCTATGACTCTGGATGTACATAGAGACCCCACCAAAACAGGAACCCCGCATGTAAGATATCAAGGATAAACTTGTTCGGACCTTGGAAATGGAGATAAACATCCCTTTTCTTGGAAGAATTCCTATTGCTAATGTGGATACTTTTTTTCCCTCACAGAAAAGTATGTGTGAAAAGAAAGGGGAAATGGGGAACAGGGGAACCGGGTGGGAGGGGACAAAGAATACAGAAATCACAAAACACAAAATTTGTGAGGGTTTCTGTAGCAAGAATCCAAATATAGAAGAAAATGAATCTTGCATTCAGTATTGAAGCTCTTCACGCAGATCTCTCCAGAAGTATCTTTCATAAAGAAAATCCATTCTGTCCTAGGGCCAAGTCTGATGCAGGAATAATTCAAATTATTCCTGGCAACATGCATTTGGAGACTCAAGTCAGCTATATGAAGTGTTCCTATGAGGAGACACATTGGCTGCTAAATTGTTAACAGAGACATTAGAAAGTAAAATACCAGCAATAACAGCTATGTCACCTCAAGGCTTTCAGTTTCAGTGAACTTTTTAATATGGCTATTAAAGCTGAAACTCTTTCCCTTCTTCTCCACTGCTCTCAGGAACAGAAAACACATTGGATGAACCTCATTACAAATCTCATTTCAAATCTCTGCCCTTAATTTTGAATTTCCTTGCATCTGAATCTTAATGTTAGATTATAGCAAAGTTGAAAAAGCTTTTCCAACAAAAGCATAGCAGTATGCAAATGTATGCCATGAAAAATAGCAAGCAACATTATTTTACATTAAAACACTATTTACAAATATTGAAATCAAAACCAGCTTGCCACTTCTAAATATGCTTGCTTTAAGCATGGTCATAGTTCAAAGTCAGTGAGCCTTCTTTTGAAAGAGTTCATTTTCTTTCTGTGATGTTTGACAATAGTCAACATATTCACGGAAGATGCTCAGACAGACACCTCCCTAATTCACAGAGGTCCAGCACAATCAGACTTGCAAGAGTCTGTTATTCTAGCCCAAGGGTCGGAAATGGCGGCTCGCGAGCCACATGCAGCTCTTTGGCCCCTTGAGTGTGGCTCTTCCGCAGCTGAACTAACCCCCGCCCCTTCCACACGATTGGATCCCGCCCCCAAACTCTTATGCTCTTACGCGCTCTCGCTCTCCAAGGCCGGGGCCACCCGCAGCCGCCCACATCTCGCGCACAGCCCGCGGGGCTCTCTGCCGCTCCCTTCGACGGAGGAGGGACCGGCGTGCCTTGGGAGCTGCTGCTGCTGCTGCTGGCGGCATGTCTGGGCGAGGCGCACGGGCAGAGCTGCCCGCCTGGCACTTGGGCGCTCCGGCTGGGGTGCAGCGGGACGGGAGCGTTGCCGGCAGCCCGCGAGGACCGGCCAGGGAAGGCGCGCGGGCGGAGCTGCCCGCCTGGCACTCAGGCGCTCCGGCTGGGGTGCAGCGGGACGGGAGCGTTGCCGGCAGCCCGCGAGGACCGGCCAGGGAAGGCGCGCGGGCGGAGCTGCCCGCCTGGCACTCAGGCGCTCCGGCTGGGGTGCAGCGGGACGGGAGCGCCGCCGGCGGCCCGCGAGGACCGGCCAGGGAAGGCGCGCGGGCGGAGCTGCCTGCCTGGCACTCGGGCGCTCCGGCTGGGGTGCAGCAGGACGGGAGCTCCGCCCGCGCGCCTTCCCTGGCCGGTCCTCGCGGGCCGCCGGCGGCGCTCCCGTCCCGCTGCACCCCAGCCGGAGCGCCTGAGTGCCAGGCAGGCAGCTCCGCCCACGTGCTTTCCCTGGCCGGTCCTCGTGGGCCGCCGGTGACGGGAGGAGCTCTGCCGGGGTGCAGAGGGGAGATTTCCAAGGGGCACTCTCCACCTCAGCCGCCCCTGCAGGCGGCGGCGGGAGCAGCGAGGATGGAGGAGAAGGTCTTCACGAAGGACCCCGGGGGAGGAGGCGGGGCAACGCTTCGCTCGCCGCCCGCCCGTCGCGGCTTACTCGGACCCCGGGGGAGGTGCAGTGGCGGGGCACGCGTGGCAGCGGGCATGGTGTGCGTGGCGGCGGCGGGCACTGCACTGGGTGTGGCAGGCATGGCGGCAGCAGGCCCTAAGTGTGCGCGATTGGCCCCACCCGCAAACCCCGCCCCCTTCCACGCGATTGGCCCCCGCCCGCAAACCCCGCCCCCTGGCTCTCGAGCATGTCAAAATGCCCTCAAGCATGTCAAAATGGCCCCTGGCATAAAAAAGTTTGCCGACCCCTGTTCTAGCCAATCTCAAGAAAAGTAGTTTTAGCCTTCCTGTGGTTGATTTCCTGGTCTGATCTACGTTGTGGGGCTGACATCAATTTTGCAAGTCTGACTGTGCTGTACCTCCTCCCCCTTCTTATACTCCTGTGTCTATCTGAGCCTCTTCCAAATATTATCTGTCTATTGTGGAGTTAAGACATGGTTCACACCTTGTTGCTTTGGTAACAGAGCTTGCATATTTCCATTAAGATCATTTCCCTTACTCTAACTCATGGCTCAATTGTAATATTACTTGGACTATAAAGCTCTGGCAACAGTGTCTCATGTTCTCTTTGTGCTTTCATCACTCAAAGGTATGGAGTTGTCTTTAAAGACTATCCAAAAACTGTGGCAACCAAAATGTTAGTGGATAAGAGCTGCTATTCTTCATACAACACCAATTCTCTGCATGTTGCATTGGTTACCAATTATTTTCCATCCCAATTTAAAGTGCTGGTTATTACATATAAGGCCATATATGGCTTAGCTGCATATTACCTTAGGGCATAGCTTTCCAAACTGTGTGTCGGGACACGTGTGTCGGCTGCAGTGTCTGAGTGTGTCGCAGCTGCTGATGCCTCCGAGCCCTGCCAGGATTCCGCGCAGGTCCTAGTGCCTGCCTTGTGCCTTGCTGCCTCCAAACCTGCTGTGATTCCGCGCAGGTCCTAGTGCCTGCTTTGTGCCCTGCTGTAAGAGTGTGTCGCAAAATGATGCATGTCTAAAAAGTGTGTCACCAACATGAAAAGTTTGGAAAGCTCTGCCTAAGGGACTATCTCCTCTAGGTGGAATCTGCCTGCCCTGTGCGTTCCAGAAGGAGCTGCTTAGGATCCCACCATGAAAGATCAAAGACAAACTTTCTTTGTAGCAGACCCCCTGCTTTGGATCACCTTCCCACAGAGATGCACCAGGCACCTTCCTTACTGGATTTCCTGCAAAATTGTAAAAATGGTCCTGCTTCAATAGACTTTCAATGAGTCATTACTGTTGTTGATGTTGATGGATATATAGTTTTGGCCATCTTTTATTATCTTTTGTTGCTGATTTTATGTTTTATTTATTGCTTTATTTATTTATTTTCTATAGCCGTCCATCTCAACAAGTGACTCTCGTTTTATTTATTTATTGAAAGTTGTAAATCTTCTGGAGTCTTGGGAAATGAGTAGCATAGAAATACTAGCAAATAAATACATTTTATTCAGATAACTGAAAAAATAACCCTTCAACAAAGTAGCTACGACTTAGCAATGGCAATCAAGCAAAAAAGTAACCGAGAAGTCAGAGTCACATTCAGGCCCCCATAGAAATTAGTTAGAAACACACCAAAGAACTTAAAACAAGTCTCTTAAAAATTTAGATTGGACTACTTCTAGATGATTTGAATCACAGTAATTACAAAGCTGTGCACTGTATAACAGGCGGCTAATTATCTTTGCTCTGAAGATTTGTATCAGAGCAGACGTATAATTGCTGCCTTTCTTGTTGGCATAACACATAATGGCATTTGCAAATCTGTAGGCCTTGACAGAAATGGTCCCTAGGGGTTCCAGGTGTTTCCAGATGGCCAATGTAATTTGTTCAATGGAGAACCTATTAGTTTTCCAAGAGTGATAGTGGATAACCACACTTACTTTTTTAATAAAAAGGTAAAGGTTTCCCGCACAGTCGTGTCCGACTCTAGGGGCCGGTGCTCATCTCCGTTTGTTAGCTGAAGAGCCACTGAAGATGGTTCCACGGTCATGTGGCCGGCATGACGCACGCGGAATGCTGTTACCTTCCCACCGAAGTGGTACCTATTTATCTACTTGCATTTGCATGCTTTCGAATTTTAATATTTTTATATATATGTTAAATATAAATTTTAATATATTATACTAATTTTATTAAAGATTATAATTACAACAGTAAAAGCTAATACAAACTGAAATAAATAGAAGAATAAAAAGAAAGAGTATAAGGTGCAGAAAAGAAAGGGAAAAAGGGAAAAATAGGAAAAAAATAGAAAAGAAAAAATAAGAATAAAGAAAAAGAAAAGAAATATATAAAGAAGTGACTTCCCCCTTCATCACAACAAGTATAAACAATTTTAGTAACTTATCGCCTTCTCTTAAAATACAGACAGTCCCCTACTTATCAACTTTCGAGTTGCGAACTTTCGCCAATATGAACAACATGGTCTGGAAGTTGGGAGAAGGTGGGAAAGAGTTAGTTTATGGCACGCCACAAACTAACTCTTTCCTGCCTTCTCCCGCCTTCTGGAGGCTGCTCTGGTAAAAGAAGGAAAAGAGAGATTGGGAAGGGCATCCAATGGCCATGTGCGTGTGCAAGGCCAGCATGAGAGAGAGACAGAGAGGCCTAGCAGAGGCCAGAGCCCACAGCGGGCATCCTGTCCGACTCCCCCCTTCTTCAGGAAGGTGGAGGAACATGCCGTCCAACTCCCCCTACCCTTCATTGCGCATGTCTTTTATGTTTGTTGGACTTGCGAACAAAACGGACTTACAAACAGCCTCTCGGAACGTAACCTGTTCGTACGTTGGGGACTGTCTGTACAACAAATTATCTCTTCTTCCCATCTCTTATCTATAAACAAATCCATAAAGCATTGTCATTTCAGTCTTGATGTCAGCAAGAGTCCATTGAGGGTTAACAGAGATAACAACATAGCTATTTTAACCTTGATCAAATAAACCACCTTTATATTCCTTCCTTTTACTTCTAAAAATCTTGAGCTTTAGCCCTTCAAATAATGTCCTAGAACTTGATTTCTTTTCTTTTTTTTCTTTGCCCCTTCTCACAAAATTCTTCAAAGCTTTAACAAGCCTCTTTTGTAAATCCAATATAGGAAAATTATCCAGGTCACTCTCTTGGTTCGTTATTTGTATATCCCTATTAAGACATCAGCCAGTTTCTTTTGTATGTCCAGTGTAACATCTTCTTCCACATCATTCTTATAGCCTGTCATTTTTAAATCCATTTTTAAATCCACCAGTCTCAATCTTGTCAGGTAGAACTTGTTCTTCTTCCGTAACATCTTTTAGACACAGTCTATCTATAGAGGAAGACACTATTGAAATTAACTTCTGAGTCCATTGTTCAAAAATATCCTTCAATATGTCCAGTGTTAAAATATTTTGCTTCATTCTGTAATTCTAAGTCGAATTTAAGTGTTCTTCTCCTTTAATTGTAATCTTTAGTTCTCTCTAGTTCCTTCTAGTGTCCAATTTTTTAAATTTGATCTTATCATGCTTTTTTTTTAAAAAATTCAAAATGAAAGCATTTTCCCATGGAAAGGAAGGATATTCTCTTCGAAAGGATTCTTTATAATTAATTCCGAAATCTTATTTTGAATTTATATGAACCCTTAGTCCGTTTAAAACTTTGATTTTAGAAAGCTACAATCAACCTTTTGCTGTTTATTAAAAAAAAAAGTTTTAAAATTTGTAGTTAAAACTTCTTTCCCTAAGGATTGAAGGAAACTCACCTGGTGCTGTCAGATTTGTCAATCCAAAGGTTCTTAATAGCTGAAAAACAGTTAACAAGCAATTTCTGAAAGTGATTAGAAAAGAAAGTATGCAAACTTAGTGTCCTTACAAAGGCGCCGACTGTGGTTTGAGCAAGATGGAGAACATGAGACACTGCTGCCAGAGGTTTATGGTCCAAGTAAGATTACAATTGAGCCATGAGTTATCTCATCTCCCAGAGCTTTAAATCCACTAAAGACGATCTCCTCACGAGAAGCATATCTGGAGCACGTGTGGGCGATCTCAAGTCCTCTCCTTGTCTGGAGAGGAACTACTGAAGAGCCGATCTACTCACCGGCTCTTCATTTCACTGCAGTCATCAGCTCTGCTTGTTTTTGTTTTTTATGGTATACGCCCCCAAAAGTCACAACAAGTTCCCAAGTTTGAGAAACACTGGACTACATGGACTCAACCTGGTGCTAAACTTACAACAGTTATCTTCCACCCATTCTAATATTGATGTCTTCCATACGTACGTATTGGAGCTACAACTCCAGCTAGGGATTCTAGGAACTTCCTGATGCTGAAGGACACCATAATTTTCTTTTATGTTCCTATAATATAATTTTTGGTGGGAAGAGAAAGTGACATTGGAGTGGTCAGCATAAAACACCCTGTGATGTGTCATGTTTGCAAAATTAGATCCATATTAATGTAATGGTTTAATGTGCTTTCCACACCAGCAATCTTTGACAGTGGTAGGAATTAGGACATCTGGCTCTCCCAAGAAGTGGAGGGGTACGGAAGGAAATGTTTAGCTTCCAAAAGTGAGACAAGAAAAAAAGCAATAAACAACTGCTTGGGATTATAACAAGAACTAGGATCTACTTTACAGTGAAGGAGGGAAAGAATATCAGATAAACAATATAAACAAAGTCCTTAAATAACTAGAGGGGAATATACGTAGTTCAATAATTAGAAAAGCCGTGGGTTGCCTTTTTTAAAAATTGTCTCTGATTGGACAGAGCATCAAATAATCCTTAGTCGTTCAAAACTGTCAGAACACCAAAGACTGTGTGGCTTTCCCCCAACTTTAAAGCCAAATTTCTGCCAAAATAAAAAGTCCCTTATCAATTTCTCACTATTCTCAGAAACTGTCCAATAGCCATCCATTTTCTACTCAACAACCATTCTGTCAGTCTCACATTGGCTCAAAAGTCCTATGGTTAAGCATCTACATTATCCAGGGTTACCTCAGAATTTACCTGCGATTACCTGGGCTTTATTTGCTTGCTCTGAACTTGGCCTAATTAAATCCTAATTATTTTCTTATTTACTCTATTTCAAAGGATTTGTGAAGGAATTAAATTAGAATCAAGCCTATAAAGATGATCTGGGACTAGAAACCCCAACTGCCAAAATATATTTTCAAATGGCCTGGAAATTCCACAGACATCTGAATAGGATAATTGGTAACGAATAAGAAGGGTGGAGGAGGAAAAGAATTGCAGCTGCGCTTTTATTGTTTCTGTGCTTTTGGGGAAGGGTTAATCATAGCTTGTTGTAACAGGTTATACTGTATTTGCCACAGTACACAACACAGAACTAGTTTCTCTTAACAAGCTTAGGAGTAGGAAGCCTTGTTGGACTGTGACTAAAAATTCTGGAAACAAGCAAACTGTCAGAACTCTGGCATGACCCCAGAGTCCTGCCATACAGCAGAGAAGCACAAGATTGAAAGAGACAAAAGCAACTGACAGAAAGAGACAATAGACCCGGAGCGAGAGCGGGAAAGCGACAACCAATCACGCCTCAAGGACGATGGGCCCTTAAGCACCCATGGATACATGCCTGAGCCAATCATAGGAAAGTCTACGGTGGGGAGGGGGAGGGAGCCCTGTCAGAAGGGTTAAATAGCCAAGCTCACGTCAGCAAGCCATCCTAACCTTTCTCAGTGTTCCTTTTGTGTGCGCAATAAACCGTTGATTACCAGACACACGTGTCCTGTGTGGTATGTGTGAGAACGGAGGCGACTCGCAGTGAGGGCACCTCACACTAAGTAAAACAAACAAATAAACCACCTTCAGATGTATGTTTTTAGTTCACGCATTCTTATAAACATTCATTTAAGCCAGAGCATTTGAAATAACCTAATTTCATTTAATAAAATATATATGCATACTTAACAATTGCTCTTTTCCCGTAGTGCCATCAAACAAACCACTTAGACCAAATGGCAATGTACAACCAAAATAAGGACAGAAATAAGGTGTCCAAGTCCTGAGATGCTCAAATGGACATTCCTACTTTAGACTGCAGATGTTGACTCATACCTTTATCTCTAACTTTCTGTGTCCAATTATCATCCTTTTGCCTGAAGAAACTTTTATCCATACAAGCCCCCTCATCCACCACCCACATACCGAACTAGTATATCCCAAAGACAAGTTGACTATCTTATTAACCATTCTGCAAATCATTAGCACCAGGGTTTGGATGCCTGCCTGAAAAAGAAGTTCCAAGAAGAAGAAAAAATGCAAAGATGAGTCCATGTTTAATGGTATTTCATTTATAGTCATAATGGCATCCAGCTAGACAGCTGTAGCCAAATGTCTAAAAAAGACAAAACGGGGAGCAGAGCAAGAGATTGTAGATTTCTTATAACTCATGCAGTGAAAAATCCAGACACCCATAACAAGAGTCTGTCAAGTTCCACAACAGAAGATGTAAGACTAGACTGAACTTAATTCTATTAACCAAAACTTGACAAAGTCCAGCATTGTTCTGAGAGCAAATGGGTGATAAACTAACAGTTACATACATAGTGGAACTCCAATTTTGTTTTTATTTTGTTTTAATCCCTTAGGATCTGAGAAAGAACTGGAAGGTTGTTTTACAAAACCCTCTTAAAACAGATTGACTCAGGATATGACACTGCTTTAAACTGCTTCCTATTGGAAGGAAGAAGAGTGAAGGGGAGAGAGAGAGAAAGAAAGAAAGAAAGAGAAAGAGAGAATCCCATATTAAACCTTTCATTCTACATGAGATGAGCAACAAATCTTAATACAAATCCATCAAGAAAGTGTAATAAGCTAAGGTAAATTCACCTGCCCATTCCTGCATAAAAACCATGCTTATTTAAAAAGAAAAAAAACAATAGAAGAGTAACACAAAGAAGATCTACATCTGTGGACAATGCATCCTTCTTGTACCCTTCCCAAAATAGTCAGACTTTGTGCAATGAGAGAGAAAAAAAGAGAGAAATAGCAATGGAAAAATATGGTTGGATTATAAATGGATGATACTATCCTCTGTACACTTTGAGAAGGAGTGGTACAACGTATGCCTTGTTTCATAGGAGCCACACTACAGTAATTGGGTATGTTCACCTACTGCTTCAAATGGCAACATGCAAATGGTGTTCAAACTGATCTAATTAATCTCGAGCTTTTTCTGGAGTAAATGTGACCATTTGTCCATTCTCAGACTGTTCTAATATTTCACATGATTACAAATTAGCTCCAGGAACACCCAACATCACACACATCAACAACTAAGAGAAATAGATTTCCCCTATGATGTATTGCTCAAACTTGACATTCTCAGAGGGTAATGCATGCCTGAATGGCTTGTTTCTAGTTTGTCTGCCAATTCCACATCTGGAACTGATGAATTCCAATTTACGGTACAGTAACCAGACAATAGAAGAATGGAGATACAGCACAACTTCTCATATCTTTCCAACTTATCTTACTCCCTTTAATTTGAGCTAAGACTTCGTCATTGTTAAAGAAGAAACTGAAAAGCTTATAAAAATAAAGTAATATGACTCATATTCCAATACTACAGCTTTTGGGGGAACTAGGGATATGAGTACTCAGAATTCTCATCAATTTCTAGGATTCCTTGACAAAGCTACAAAAGTTTAAAACAGTCCATTAAAAAAAAGTTTAAAACAATCCATATGTACCCTTTTCCGTGATCATTTCTGGCATCTGACAAAATGGACTTTGGCCTATGAAAACTTATTCTGCAATATATTTGATCATCTGCCACTATCAGAGTATTCTTTGTTTTTCTGCACCCAACAGACTCCCATTCAAACTGATATAAAACCAGGGAGGAAATGGTAACATAGAATACAAATGTTCTACAAGAACCTTATTGGGAAAAATGCCTATTCTTACTTTAGTTGGACAGATCAAAGCTTGAACATACCAAAAATATGTTTTGCCAGAGGCTTACCATTTCTTCCTAAAGTCATAATTTCAAATAAGCTTAGATGAATCCCCCAAACCTCCTTTAATGTGGCCCTATCAACTTCCATGTGAAGAAATTCAGCAGCAAATATCAAATAGAAAGGCACGATTCCCAGCCTATTTTCAGCAAACAAAAAAGGTATGTAATTGGAAAAGCAATTAGGTGGGTAGGTCAATCACCGAGAAAAAGCAGCAAACAATCAAGAACCCAAAACTGAAATCCCAGCTCCACAGCTCATGTGATGTCAAAGCCAGCCTACCAAGGTCTTGGCCACCATTTTTTTTAAATTTCCCATGTGGATCCTAGCATTTATAACAGAGCTTTCCAAACTGTGTGTCGGGACACGTTAGTGTGTCAGCTGCAGTGTCTGGGTGTGTCGCAGCTGCTGCTGCATCCAAACCTGCCCTGCCAGGATTCCGCGCAGGTCCTAGTGCCTGCCTTGTGCCCTGCTGTAAGAGTGTGTCGCGAAATGATGCATGTCTAAAAAGTGAACATGAAAAGTTCCAACATGAAAAGTTTGGAAAGCTCTGATTTATAAGGTTGTACATCTTTAAATATGCCATCCCTTTTCTCCACTTGATCCATAAAATCAAGATTTTACTGTATGTCCAGAGATAAATCTTAGATATTAATAGGCAAGTAATATCTAAAAAAGTAAAAATATGTGTCTAAAAGGTCGGGTGCCGTGCTACTTAACTTATTCAGATTCACGGTTTCCGCAGAGCTGCCGTTGTCAGTTCCAGCCATCTTTCACCACTTCGATCTTCGATCTCCCTCTCCCCTGCGGTGGATTTACGGGGGTCGGGAGAGAGCGGCGATCCAACGACCCTTTTGTGAGTAATCTTCTGCTCGCCCTCTCTTCGAGGGCGATTTTTCAGCGATTTTTTTGCATTAAATCGCCGCAAATGGACAAACCGCGGAGCTTTCGGCTCAGCGCACCGGTCACCTCGACATCCGGAAATCGATTTATATGTGATTTATAAATGCTGGTGGTTTTTTTTTCTTGTCAAAGGAGTTTTAACGGTGGGATTGGAAAGCTAATTGACTCTGCCTGAAATGGACTGAGTGACTTTCTGTTTTTATTCTTAGTATTCCTATTTTTGGTTTGCTTTCATTCTTATTGCAATTATAAATATTCTTCTTTTGGGATTAATTTGCCTGGATTTAAAGTCTTTGTGGATAAATGAACTAATGATTTGACAACCTTTCTTTTACTGGTTTGGGATTTTTATTATGAAAGAATTTTTTGCTTTTCCTCATAAGTGTCTGAATATTCTTTGGATTATATAAGTTACTTTATAGAATTTTTATGAACGTCTTGGATTTCTTTTGTATATAAATTAGATTACTTATTCATGGCTGGACTGTGTGGATATAAGCTGGCGTGAGAAACTCTGGGACTGTTTATCTTTTTTGTTACTATTTTGACTATAACAGAAGCCTCTCTGTTCTTTTTTATCTTCTACGCTTTTACTCTTACACTTGGATATACATTTTTAATGGACTAGATTTTAGTTATTTTGATAACTACACTTAAAGGACTATTTTTATTTTTTGAAGTTTTCATTCCCTTTAGTAGTAGCCCCTTTTTCTGTTTGTCTTTTGTCTTCCCCTTCTCCTCCCTTTTTTTTCTCTCTTACAGGGGAATTAGCTACATTATGACAACCATGGCATTGAGGAAGAAGGACAAAGATAAGGAGAAAGAAACTGGGAGGACATCTACAGATCCTTTTACACCTGGAGCATCAATGGAGCCCCCTCAATCAGAAATGAAAAAACTCCTGGAAGCAATGGCATCACTTAACAAGAAAATGGAAGATTCAATGGCACAAAATAAACAGATGGAAGAACAAATTGCATCTTTAGATAAAAAAATTGATAAGAAGATGGAAGAAATGAAGAGATAACCCAAGAGATTACACAAGAATTTAAAAAAGAGGTTCAGACAGTAAAGGAAGTTGTGAATACTTTGTCAGGGGAATTTAAGGTCATACAAGGCCAGATGCAAATATTAGAGACTAAATCAGAAGATGTTACTAAGGAACTTGAATATAATTTAGATATTACTGCATTAGCAGAAATGAGAGAGAAAGAATATATTTTGAGATTGAGAGCAGTCCCAGAACAATTAAACGAAAATGTAAGAGAAAGGATTGTTTCTATACTAGCTAAATTTTTGGAGATGAAAGAACAAGACCTAGATTTGGAAATAGATAAAATTTTCAGAGTCAACTCACGTTATGCTAGAGATAAGAAAGTACCTAGAGATATATTAATACATTTTGTGAGAAAAGTTACAAAAGAGCAAATTTTGAAGAAGCATTATAATACTGGACTAAATATAGAAGGAAAAGAAATAATTGTATTAAAAGAAATATCGTTGAGGATATTAAGAAAAAGAAAAGAATACTCCTTCTTTACAGAAAAATTAAGGCGAAATAATATTTCATTTAGATGGGAGAGATTAGATGGGGTATCTTTCATATTCAAAGGGAAAAGGTTTAGGATAACTTCCATTTTAAAAGCAAAAGCATTTTTAGAGAAATATAAGATAGATATGAAAGATGAATCTGGAGATTTGGAAGGAAAAGTGGAAACATCAAAAGATAAAGAGATGAGTGAAGATCTATCTGCGTTGGGAGCTGCAGGACTGGACTGGAAAAAAGGCTTTTAAACATCAAAACACTTATGGATTACAAATATTTAACATGGAACATCAATGGTGCCAATTCTCCACAGAAGAGGCGAAAAATATTGCATTCTTTGAAAAAATTGAGACTGGATATAACTTGTCTACAAGAGACTCATATTTGTAAAAAAGACACTAAGTATTTGATTTGTAAACAACTTGGAGAAGAATTTATTTCGGCTGGACTTAAAAAAACTAAGGGAGTAGTTTTGTATATACAACCAAAGTTAAATCCAAAAAAGATATTAGTTGATGATGAAGGAAGATATATTGCAGTTGAAATCAATATACAAGGAACTAAAACATTAATTGTTGGACTTTATGCACCAAATATGGACAAAGGAGTATTCTACAAAAATTTAATGGATAAACTTTTGGATTTACCTTATGAAAATTGGTGTTTTATGGGTGACTGGAATGGGGTTATCCACCCAATGACGGATAGACACTCACAAAAAGAAGTGAAACGTGCACAGGGAAAATTACCACAAACATTTTTTTATTTGAAAGAAATGCTGGATTTACAAGATATTTGGAGATTGATGAACGGGACTTCAAGAGAATATACATACTACTCAGAGAGATTTAAATCCTTCTCTAGAATATATATGATTTTGATTTCTAAAAGTTTAATGATGGACACTGGTAAAGTCGAAATATTACCTAAGACCCTCTCAGATCATAATCCTGTAATGTTGACTTTTAAAGGAAAACGGAATGTATTTAGATGGAGACTGAATGAGTCAATTTTTCGGAAAAATGATATAGTTGACATATGTAAAAAAAGGTTAAGAGAATATTTTCAATTGAACTTAAACAAAGGCACGAATATACAAACTGTATGGGATGCCAGTAAAGCATATATGAGGGGTTACTTTATCCAATATAATGCTCAAATGAGGAGAAAGAAACAAGGGAGAATACAATTGATTTTAGATGAAATTAAAAGGAAAGAGTTATGTTTAAGAGATAAACCAATGGATGATACTTTGCTTACTCAAATTAAATTTTTACAAAAACAAATATCAATGATATTGACACCAGAAATAGAAACCCAAATGAAATTTACAAGGCAAAAATACTTTGAACATGCAAATAAACCAGGGAGATGGTTAGCTTATAAATTGAGGAAACAAAGACAAAATAATTCAATTGTTAATATACAACATGAAGGGAAAATCTTGGTGAATAATATAGACATACAAGAAGCCTTTCACGATTACTATTCAAAACTATATAAAAAACAAGATATTAATCTAGTTGATATTGATGAATATCTATGTAAACAAAAGCTAACTGTTCTAAATGATCAACAAAGAGTAATACTAAACAACCCGATAACAACAGAAGAAATAGTAAAGGCCTTCAAGAAAATCAGTAGTGGAAAAGCACCTGGACCTGACGGCTTGTCAGCTGCCTATTATAAATGCTTTGAGGATGAACTATGTTTACCTTTACAGAATGCTATGAATTCGATTCTGGAAACAGGAAACATGCCAGAGACTTGGAAAGAAGCGCACATAACATTGATTCCTAAAGAACAACAAGATTTGACTTTAACTAAGAATTATAGACCAATATCTTTATTGAATAATGATTATAAGATATTTACAACCATATTGGCAGATAGAATGAAAAATATTCTTAAGGATTTTATCCATCAAGATCAAGCTGGATTTTTACCTAAGAGACAAATCCGAGACAATGTCCGAAATATATTAGATGTATTGGAATACTTGGAACAACATTATGAAAAACAAGCGGCTTTGATATTTATAGATGCTGAAAAAGCTTTTGACAATTTAAATTGGCCATTCATGTTTAAGGTATTGGAAAATATGAATTTCGGAGAAAATTTTATTAAGTGGATTAAATCAATATATACTCCCCAATTTGCAAAAATAATTGTTAATGGAGAATTTATGAAATTCAAAAAGTTACAAGACAAGGTTGTCCATTATCTCCACTTTTGTTTATATTGGTATTAGAGGTGTTACTTAGAGACATTAGACAAGATGATGGTATTCATGGTATTAGAGTTAAAAAAGACGTTTATAAACTAAGAGCCTTTGCTGACGACTTAGTCATCACTTTGGAGAATCCACTAGATGGAATTGAATTACTGATTCAGAAATTAAAAGATTTTGGGTCGTTAGCAGGGTTCAAGGTGAATTTACAGAAAACTAAAGTCTTGACTAAAAACATGGATCATCATCAACAAGAGAAATTGAAAGAAATAACGGGATACTCGATGGAAGAAAAAGTAAAATATTTGGGAGTATATTTCACATCTAAAAATGTCAAGTTGTTTAAGAACAATTATATTTCACTCTGGGCAGATATTAAAAAAGATTTGGACCAATGGGAAAAATTACAATTATCATTGTTAGGTAGAATTTCAGTAATTAAAATGAACATTTTGCCACGAATTCTATATCTCTTTCAAACAATACCTATATTAGCATCAGAAGAACCTTTTAAACAATGGCAACGGGATATTTCCAAATTTATTTGGCAAGGAAAGAAACCAAGAATAAAATATAAAGTCTTGCAAGACTCAAAAGAAAGAGGTGGACTAGGTTTACCGGATTTGAAGCTACAGTATATTATGCTGCCTGTTGCTTGGTATGGATTAAAGAATGGATAACTTTGAAAAATGAAAAATTATTGAATTTGGAGGGTCACAAATTAAGATATGGATGGCATGGATATATGTGGTACGAGAAAGTAAAAGTCAATGTGGACTTTAAAAACCATTATATTAGAAGATCATTGTTAAGAATTTGGAATAAATATAAACAAACTTTGTGTTATAAAAGACCTTTATGGATTTCCACGCAAGAAGCATTTCATAGAACAGAAGTAAGAAATAAAGATAAATGGCTGACTTATAAAGACTTTTTAAAGAAAGAACAAGGACAATATATAATTAAAACAAAAGAAGAACTTGCTCTAGAAGGATATACATTTCAATGGCTTTCATATATGCAACTTGTAGAAAAATTTAAATTAGATAAAAAAAATTGAATTTGAACAAACTAAATCGGAATTTGAGAAACAATTATGTGAGACAGATGAACATTTAATTGCAAAAATGTATAAATTACTGTTAAAAGGAGAAATGGTAGAGGAACAAGTCAAAGATTGTATGATAATGGCTGTTGTGGGTCTTCCGGGCTGTGTGGCCGTGTTCTGGAAGTTGTGGTTCCTAACGTTTCGCCAGCATCTGTGGCCAGCATCTTCAGAGGGCAGGAGCACAGATAGAAGCAAAATCTCTGTGCCCAGGTAGAGTGGCAATGTTCTATTTATAGAGCTAAATTATAGGAGATTAGGTGGGGTTTTTTGTTGTGTTGAAATGTTAACGAGTGGCTGATGAGCGTGATTAGCATGTTCATTGTGAGAAGTATTCCCATGACCTGGTGGTTGGACTGAGTTCGTTGACCTTTTGCAGGCTGTGTTTTTCAGGACTGGTAGCCAGGTTTTGCTAATTTTTAAACTTTCTTCTTTTTTATTGTTTGAAAGTTGTGTTTTCAAGGTGGGAAAGGTGGGAGGAATCACAGAAAGGCATTAATGCTTGCTTGTGAACAGTAAGTCAGAATTTGCTAGAATTTCAAGACTTCTCACGATGAAACACAGCCACTGTGAAGGCTTATGCTTGAGAATCACTCTCTGCAAATCAAGATCAAGCAAGCCTTTGCCCTTCTGCTCTGCGGAGGTTTTCATCCTCCCTGAGCTTGCCTTAGGATACCCAATACAGTTTTACAGGTGTACCGCCCTAGTCAAGCTTCCCACCTGATGCTGTCCCCAAAGCTGGCTTAGCTAAAGGACTCCACAGTTAGTTATGGTATAAAAAAACAAAAGACGCAAATAATTAGAAGGGGCATTATATGACAAAGTCTGTTAAACCTTCTGAGAATGAAGATAAGTTCAGCAATTTCACCACTAGCATTACTATAAAGTGCTTTTTACTTCAAGGATAATTATAACAAGACAGATTTAATCACATATGCCAATATGGTATACCTCGAATAAGAAAACAGATTAAAGACACAGCAAGAATTGCTCAATGAAAGCAGGGATTTACCATGGTAATTGTACTTACAAATTACTGGAAGAATAAAAAGTGATCTCAAGAAAGGAGGAGGGACCTTGAGAAAGTTTTTAGTTTAAGAACACTGTTAATGCATATATACAGATGAAACAAATACAATAATTTTGTACGTTCTGGCCTATATTTGAGCCTGAATGTGCAGGGGTTCCTCAAGGCCTGAAAAATATTTCAAGGGTTCCTCCAGGGTCAAAAAGTTGAGAAAGGCTGCTCTAATGTTTGGAGTGCTAAGGAAAGGAACTACCCTTCTTGGACATCCTCATCAGTAGAGGAAATGATGGCATTCTAGAAACACAAGTCTACCGGAAATCTACCCACACTAACCAAGTGCTCCACTACCAAAGCAATAACCCTACCTCCCACAAGATAAGAACACTATTCAGACGAGCACAAATGCACTGCAGCAACCCAGAACACCAGAAAAAGGAAATAGACCACTTATATAGCATCTTCCAGCAAAATGGATATCCACGCAACTTTATCAAAAAGTGCCTGACCACTCAACCCACCACAGCAAAACCAACAGAAGCTATGAAAAGGATTACACTGCCATACATCAGAAACATCTCTGAAACTACTAATAGACTGTTACAACCACACGGCATCACTGTAGCACACAAACCAACCAAAACCCTTCAGAACATCCTAAGTAAACCAAAAGACCCAGTAGCCCAAGAAGAAAAAACAGGAGTTATCTACAACATACAGTGTAAGGACTGTAACAGCCACTATGTAGGACAGACTGGCAGAAGACTAGCAGAACGCATCCATGAACACCAACTAGCAGTCAGAAGACATGATGAAAACTCCTTAATATCACAACACATGGACAGACTTAACCATACTTTCAACTGGGAAACTGTGAGCATATTAAACCAAGCCAAATCCAAAAATGCTAGAGAATTCCTGGAAGCTTGGCACTCAGACAAAGCAGCCATCAACAGACACATAGAGGTAAGCAACATTTACATACCATTCATAAAATAGAAAAGCCAGAAGACCAGAACACCTCCTTGCCAGCAATCAATACCCAGATATGCAAAGATTAACACCAAGATTAGCACCAGAGGAACAATCAAGCAGCACAATATACCGTAATCAAGGAACTATTAACTCAGTCAATCAACCAAGCAGCACACAACAAACCAATCAAGGTACTACCAAGGAGAGTACAATACCCCCACCAACACAGGCAGGACAAGACAGGGTATATAAACAGAGAGCAAGTTCCACTCCCTTTTCACACTGAAGATGTTGCCTAGCCTGGCAATGAAACGTCTGCAAGAAAACAACAAGGCTCAGAGAGCACCATGGACTCCACAGAAAGGAACATGTTCTTGATACAACTGACGGGGCCTGGAAAAGCTCCTGAGGACAACATACTTAACACCTATTTCGTTCTATGCCCTCGAAAGAAAAGGTCAGCTGCTTGTTGGCGCCAGAAAGAAACTGGGAGCTGGCATTAAACAGATGTGTTACTGAGGGGGGCATTCCCACATGGGGCAGCTGAAGCCAAAGTGGAACCTGCTCCCCCTTTTTCCAAAGCTGCATCACATGGGTTGGACTGGGTGAGTAACTGACCGACAGCCAGAAAACCAAAGGAAGGTCCTAGTGACACATAAAGGAGATATCTGGACATCCCTGGCCTTTTTCTATTTGGGGCCAACCAAATGGTTGCCCTTGCCTGTGAGGTGTAAAAAGATATTGCAAAAGGGAAGAATGTCAGCTTTGGAGAAGATTTAATCCAGCTCAAACACAGCAACAAAACAGCACAGTTCTAACAGCTGCTGCAAGCAGAACATGTGGAGAGAAAAACACACAAGTAAAAACAGATCCGTTTCCTAGCCTTAATATTTGCAATGTTAAAACAGAACTGCTCAAAGAAAGCTAAAGGTTTGTGTCAAGCAATTTTCCAGTCATCCCCAAAACCCTCCCAAGTAAAAAGTTTCCTTTCCCCACCACTTGATCACCAGTATTTTTAAAATAAAAGAAAATCTGTGCCTTTCCCCAGTTCCCCTATATAACCCAAGACACTAAACCTTCTTTAACACTTTTCTCCTCACTGTACAGGGCTGTGGCCTCTTTTTCCTAGAGCGGCTCAGACAAGTTCAAATAGGAGGAAACAGTCCATGAAGGAAGGGCTCTACCGCTTCTGTTACTTGTATGAGGGGAGCAGGGATGGGGGTTAAGGAAACTTTTGCCCAGCTAGTTTGCAGGTAAAGGACAGAAGTGTAAAACTGGAGGGGAGGAGGGGCAGAGTTCTCGGGAGCGTGGACAGTGTTTGGTCTCCTTCAACTGTGCTCTTAAATTTGCCTATTCTATAATCTAATTCTCTACCTATTTATTTATTTATTTATTTATTTATTTCATTTATATCCCGCCCATCTCCCCCACAAGGAGGGACCCTGGGCGGTTATAATAACAAGACAGGGTGTTTTAGCATTTGCAATAAGACTCTCCAAGGAAGAGCAACAACTGTCACAATTACAATACAGTAGCAGTTTCCTAGTACAAATTTTAGAAATTACAACTCCCCTGTGTTCCCATAAAACAGAGCTTTCCAAACTTTTCATGTTGGTGACACACTTTTTAGACATGCATAATTTCATGACACACTCTTACAGCAGGGCATCATTTCGTGACACTCTCTTACAGCAGGGCACAAGGCAGGCACTAGGACCTGCGCAGAATCACAGCAGGTTTGGAGGCAGCCAGGAACAAGGCAGGCACTAGGACCTGCGCGGAATCCTGGCAGGGCAGGTTTGGAGGCAGCAAGGCACAAGGCAGGGACTAGGACCTGCGTGGAATCCTGGCAGGGCAGGTTTGGAGGCAGCAAGGCACGAGGCAGGCACTAGGACCTGCGTGGAATCCTGGCAGGGCTCGGAGGCAGCAGCAGCCGCGACACACCCAGACACTGCAGCCATGTCCCGACACACAGTTTGGAAATCTCTGCTATAAAATAAGTTAGTTAGTTAGTTAGTTTATTGCTGCCCATCTCACATACATGACTTAAAGTTGTCAGGCCTCAAGTTGTTGAGGGAGATAGTCATACAAAGATCACATGTATCTGGAGCCAGTGTTGCTGGTTTCACTCGCAGATGCCAAATTGTTCCTCAAGGCAACAAGCAACAAGAGCCATTTAACAAGCAGGGAGCACAGTATGCCTTCACACGTTGCAAGTCAGGCAGTTTCTCATTGGCGATAACTCTTGTCTTGCCCATCTCCTGATTCTTCAGTTCTCCCCTCTCCCTAAAGTCAAAGTGCCAAGGTGCCCACCATTTCACCAAGCTGTTCCAATGCTGTTTCTTGCTACAAAAACAAACACAGCAAGGCAATGTGAAGCCGAGGGTGCAGGACCAACGGGTGACAGTGCTGGTGGGTTCACAGGCATTGTATTGAGCATTGTGAAGAAGTCAACAAGGACCCTCACAGAGCATTGTGAAAAGGCTTCTGAGAATTTGAGGGGGCTGAAGTCAGTGGTTGTGTAGAAGAGCACTTAAACTGTTACTCTGATGTGTTGGAATCAAATTCTGATTCTGATTATATCCTACTCCAGAACAGCAAGAGAGACAGAAAGAGAAAAAAAGTGTGGCAACATTCCAACCCATTACTTGAATACAGTTTTGATATTACAGGAAGGTTCCAGTCTCAATATGAACCATTCACATCATCCCCACCACTAGTCTGCAGCTCTTGGAAGATGAGCTGCAAGAGAATATAACTGCTGGGGAAAAGAAAATTCCCCTCTCCTGAGTAAGAGGGATCACCTACATTCTGAAATTCTCCTCCAGGCCTTCTTCAAACCTAAACTTCTGCCAGGCGAACAGCATGGGTGTGCCTCTCATCACCTTCCTTCACTTTAAAACAATTTTGTCCAAAAGGCCTCAGAGTGATTAATTATAAAGACTAAATGATGGTACTGGTAACAGAACTCCAACACTTCTGAAAAGACTCTACAGGTAGTCCTCACTTAATGACCATAATTGAGACCAGAATTTCAGTTGCTAAGCAAAGTGGTCATTAAGTGAATCCGACCCAATTTTACAACCTTTTCTACGGCAGTCGTAGAAGCGAATCACTGCAGGCGTTAAGCAAACCACGTGGTTGTTAAGCAATCATGCAGTTCCCCATTGATTTTGCTTGCCAGAAGTCGGCCTGGAAGGTCGAAAATGGAGATCACGTGACGCTGCGATGGTCATAAATGTGAACCTGTTGCCAAGCGCCCAAATCGTGATCACATGACCGTGGGGATACTGTGAAGGTCATAAGTGTGAGGACTGTTTGCAAGTCAGTTTTTTCAGCATCGACGTAAGTCCGAACCATCACTAAACGATCGGTTGTTAAGCAAGGACTATCTGTATTCTCATTTCATCTTCTGAAAAATCAAAATATGTTGTAAAAGTGGCATCAGCCTTCCCTGCTGATACTTGCATATCTTTTAATCTGAAGCTAGAGCTTCCAGTCCCGGAGCTGAAATTAAATAAACAAATAAATAAATGTGTAACTTGCCTAATACAGAGAAAGAAAACTGCAGAAAGGCAGGAAAACCAGTTTTTATATTTTCTAATGAAGTGAGGGACTTCATGACAGAATGAGAGGAAGGGATGGGGAAGGTGATTTTTTTTAAACAACTCTCACAGGAAATAGTAGAAGTATCTGATATTTTGAAGCATGCAAAATGTGTAAACCAGGGCTTTCCAAAGTGCCGCTGCTGGTGACACGGCAGCGGTGGCGACGGTGCGGGGGGGGCGTGCGGCGGAGCGTGCGGCGGCGGTGCGGGGGGCGTGCGGCGGCGCGCACGGTGGTGGCGCGGGGGGGCGTGCGGCAGCGCGGGGGGCATGCGGCGGCGTGCGCGTGCATGGCGGCCGCTGTGCACGCGCGCGCCGCCGCTTCCAGGTGGTGTGGCGACACACCACGCTGTGTGTGGCAACACACTTTTGTGTCGCGACACACAGTTTGGAAAACTCTGGTGTAAACACTGAATTTTGTAAGCCCAGCCAACTGCTGTGCAAATTTCCACATTTAGTTTCAAAGCAAGCAATTTTAGGTTCCTGCTGTTTTTCCCCCAAATTCCTCCATCTAAAGAGATATGTGAGATATTTGCAATCAAAGGGTTAGTAACGTTTATACTATGGAAAAGAGAAGTGCTGCAGAATTACAGATACTCTCATACATGCAGGTACACACTTCCCTTTCCCCTGGGTGTTCAAAGTGGTGAATACGGAATTGTTGTTGTTCAGTCGTTTAGTCGTGTCCGACTCTTCGTGACCTCATGGACCATAGCACGCCAGGCCTTTCTGTCCTCTACTGTCTCCCGGAGTTTGCTCAAGTTCATGTTCATTGTATCAGTGATGCTATCTCTCATCCTCTGCCGTCCCCTTCTCCTTTTGCCCTCAGTCTTTCCCAGCATCAGGGTCTTTTCAAGTGAGTCTTCTCTTTGCATTAGGTGGCCAAAGTATTTGAGCTTCAGCTTCGGTATCTGTCCTTCCAAAGAGAAGTCAGGGTTGATTTCCTTTAGGATTGACTGATTTGACCTCCTTGCAGTCCAAGGGACTCTCAAGAGTCTTCTCCAGCACCACAGCTCGAAAGCATCAATTCTTCGGCGCTCAGCCTTCCTTAGGGTCCAACTCTCACAGCCATACATCACTACTGGGAAAACCATAGCTTTAATTATACGGACCTTTGTCGGCAAGGTGATGTCTCTGCTTTTTAATATGCTGTCCAGGTTTGTCATAGCTTTCCTCCCAAGGAGCAAGCGTCTTTTAATTTCATGGCTGCAGTCACCGTCTGCGGTGATCTTGAAGCCCAAGAAAATAAAATCTGTCACTGCTTCCATTTCTTCCCCTTCTATTTGCCAGGAGGTGATGGGGCCAGATGCCATGATCTGACTTTTTTTAATGTTGAGTTTCAAGCCAGCTTTTGCACTCTCCTTTTTCACCCTCATCAAGAGGCTCTTTAGTTCCTCTTCGCTTTCTGCCATTAGGGTGGTATCGTCTGCATATCTGAGGTTGTTGATATTTCTCCCGGCAATCTTAACTCCGGCTTGTGATTCATCCAGCCTGGCATTTCTCATGATGTACTCTGCATATAAGTTAAATAAGCAGGGTGATAATATACAGCCTTGTCGTACTCCTTTCCCAATTTTGAACCAATCGGTTGTTCCATGTCCGGTTCTAACTGTTGCTTCTTGACCCGCATACGCCCCTTCTTTTATCCCATCAGCTCTTTGCCCATTTTATTACTATGTTTATGAAGGACACTAGATCATTTTCAGCTGCATTTGAGTAGGTGCTCCATGTAATCAGGGTTCTGGACTGAGCAGCAACTCCAATCATCCCGGGTGCTTCTGTATATTCCATTACTAAATTAGAGGATGTTACATTATTTGCCCTGTTTGATGTGAAGACCCTTTCTCTTTGAGTGTGCTCTCTGCATTAAAAACAAAGAAATTGGCCTTGTGTAATTTTGAATCATCAGCATGAATGGAAGATAGATTAAGATCAGTTGCTACACTGCTACATAATCAGCAGTAAATCAGCAACCAACAATACAACTTCATTTTTGTCAAAGACCAGATCAAAACAATAGTTTCTGATCCCCAATAATACAATGTTGAGAAAGTTATGTAGTACAGTATCTATCAGACACACATAGGGATTGTAGGCACAAAACGCATATAGTCACTACAGCAAATGAATGGAACCGCTAGGATTCTGTCAATTTGCCATATGTAGAGTTTATTCAGTTTTATGTTGGTTTTTTAATATACCAAGTTTGCAAGCAAATTAAAGTTGCACAGCATAAATTATTTTATTTATTTATTTTATTTATTATTTCAATTTATTCCCCGCCCATCTCCCATACAAGGGACTCTGGGCGGGTTACAATAATCAAATAAATAATAAATTATCATCTCAGATAATTTAGTATTACCTTGCTCATACTATCACTCTCTGTAGTAATATTGCAGGGGAGAACTATGTCCTCACTACAAAACCATTAGAACCAAAAAAAACAATGTAAGTGCTGTGAAAAAAACTAGTAAGGACATGACTGATAAAAAAGAGCATGATTCTCAGCTTAAATTTAAAAGGGGCAGAACTTGTATTTTCTTGAGATCTAAACCCATCAACCATCAAAGTAGAGCAACAATTCTATTTTTTGCTTCACGTGCTGCTCCTTAGCTAAACAGAAGCCACATCTGTAAAGCCACAGCACAGACAACTCTTAAAAGCAAGCACCTAGGGTCCTGGATAAGATTTACAATAATGCCTCCTGCCTTAGCTTTACCCCACCTCTCTGACTCAGGAGAGAGGGGCCTGGAGAGGTTTAGCAGGAAGGCTTTAAATCTTGGCCTCTGCTGTGGTCTTAGACTGGATACTGCCTTACCCTTTGCATTGCTTCTCTCCACCCAAGCAAAACCCAACTATTGCCACCAATGGGGTTTGGGAGACCAAGGCAGATGGAGCTTCTCTGTTTCAGCTGGCAAAAGGTTAAGTCTTTGGATTTTCCTCCCTAAGGTCCTATTCATACTGGGCTCCTTGCAGCTATGTTCAAGGAGAAAGACCGGCCTTGCTGCCAGCCACAGTTCTGAAGCAATGTTTAGTTCGACAGGCTGCAGGCAGAGCTCTGAGCGGTTCTCTAAAGGCAGCTGTTTCCTGCAAAACTCCAACCAAAGTAGTTCCTTAGGACTCAAACTTTGGGCCTTGTCTGTAAATAAAAGCCTGCCGATTGTAACTTTTCTCCATGTTGCTGGGCTGTGGGGCATTAAAAATATGAAGCCCATAGCGGTAGCTAAGCTAGGGCATCTCTCAGGAAGAAGCCGTTTCAATTTAGGCTGCAATGTCATAGTAGAAAGGGAATAATACCGGCCCCTCAATAAGGGCTGCTCCAGGAGGCAGAAAGACTTTGGTGAAGGAGGTTCTTCCCCTGTGTGAGCCTGTCCAGTTTGTTTGCTTATTTATTTATTTATTTATTTATTTAATTTTTATCCCTTTTATTATTTTTGTGAATAACTCAAGGCAGCGAATATACCTAATACTCCTTCCTCCTCCTATTTTCCCCACAACAACCACCCTGTGAGGTGAGTTGGGCTGAGGGAGAGTGACTGGGCCAAGGTCACCCAGCCGGCTTTCATGCCTAAGGCGGGACTAGAACTCTCAGTCTCCTGGTTTGCCATTGGCTCCTTCCTAGGGCTGAGAGCCAGCGATTGGCCCAAGGTCACCCAGCCGGCTTTCATGCCTCAGGCGGGACTAGTTTATAACTAGTAGCATTTCATTCATCTTGAGGTGTGTTTAATAAGTTCAGTGTCAATACTAATAGTTAAGTGATTCTTTATTCTAGACTTGTAAATACATTGTTTATTAATAAATCTATAGCTTGGGCATGCATACAGGCACTTATTTGCAGGTAAATGAACATTTATACTCTGCGTGTTTTGAATAAGGCTGTTTGTTTGTTTTATATCCCCCATTTCCTCAGGGAGGCGTATGTAGCGCTCCCTTCTATTTTGCGCACAAAAATCCTGTGAGGTGGGTTGGGCTGAGAAACATGACGGACTCATAGCTACTCAGGAGCTTCCTTGGCTGAAGATGGCTGGTCTCCCTTCTCCTGGTCCAACCCCTTAATTGCTTTAAGTAAGCCCTTAACTGCTACTAGCTTATTTAAAAAAGCCTCATCTCACTTCATGAACCTATATTAGTCAGGTTTAAACCACTGAAATCCTAAAGGTTAAAAAAAAATCAGTTCTAGTTGCAAGTTTTCTTTGGGGGATATGGTTATTTAATGAGAATAACTGTGAGAACTGGAATGTACTAGCCTGAATTAAAGAGAACAAACTTTCCAGGAAGAGATAGCAATCTCAGACGACTGCCACATCTGAAACCCCTCTAAAACATGCCATCATCATTAGGTTTATCACAACTAACTTAAAAACAGAATCTGAAATCATTTTAAAACCAAAACCAAAAAGTCACTGCTGGAACCTGACTGCTTTGGATAAAGTAAAACTTAAGGATGTGCATGAAGGTGATACAAAGTTTGTTTCTTTAACAGCCTCAATTAAAAAGAACCAAAAGGAACTTCATAAACTCGAAAGTAACTTGCACATCTGTTTGAAAAGGGTGAGAGTGTTCTTAGGACTAGCTGTTCTAAATTTGATCTAGGTAATACAAATTTATACATTTTTAAAGCAATGAGTTATCAAAATCATTAATTTTATAATAATTTTATAAATTAAAATGTTATACAAAAAATTAAAATAAAACAGTAGCATCTATTGATGTGATTCCCAATATTTTCCTTTATGCAGATTACTAGTAATATTTGAAAACCACCCCACGCCCAGAGTTCCCCGTTGGGGGAGATGGGCGGTCATATAAATTAAATAAATAAATAAATTATCCAGGTACCAGCAATACAGTGTCTGTGCTTACCAAAGCATGTGAGCCCCCATTAAATAAAAACTACCTGGTTTTTTTTTAAATGGCGAAAATGTCTGAGATCACCAAGTCTCACAAGATCTAAGCATTCTTATCTGAGTTCTTGCAAGATTTTGGGAAGACTGCCAGAATCTTACAAACTTGCAAGTGGGAACACTCAATCCTGTGAGATTTGGTGATCTCAGGAAACTTTCGCCTTTTAAAATGTTTATATTTTGGTGTCTGCACCAGTAGTTTCATCAACCACAAATTGACAAGCATTGATTTATTGTTATCTCTTGTTATTAAATAGAATGAACTCTAATGTTAAGATTATAATGTCATGCATGACAGGTAAATTTTTATTAATTAATTAATAATTAACAAAGTCCTGTTGGACTACAAAAAGATGTTCACTGCACAACCGGGTTTGACAGATAAAGTAAAACATCGAATAGACAAATTAATTAATTTTCCATCCCACCTTTATTATTTTTATAAATAACTCAAGGCGGCCATCATAGCTAATATGCCTTCTTCCTCCTCTTTTCCCCACAACAACAACCCTGTGAGAAAATCATAATCTTTTTACTTTTTTTCCTCCCCTTTCATATTTTCTGTAACATACATTTTATTCATTGTAAACCACCCAGAGTCCCCCTTGGGGGAGATGGTGTGATAATAAAAGTTGACATATAAATAAATAAATAAATACATTTTATTCAATTTTTTTTCATGAAATGTGTGTCACTATTTCACTGTTTAAAGGCTACAAATGTCCATAATTAATTCCAGTGAAATAATACTGCTTTCTTTTTACTGACTCATAAACAAATCTAACATTTTTAAAGATATTTTGTTTCTCAACATTACATTGTTTAATCCCCCCCCCCCCAAAATTTGGAAATAATTGGACATGTCTAACAGCTTTTTTTTAACTTTTTTAAAACTTTTTTTACCAGCTTTAATAAGAGTTAGTACAGTACTGCTCTGTAGTCAGCTGCGATAACAATCCTTTATAATTCCATTGTCTATATATAATCAATATGGAGTCATTTATAAATGACAGTACTTTAAAAAATTTTCTGACTGTTAGATAGGTCTGCATCTCTTTCCCAACATGAAATGCCAAAATTAATCTGATGCTTTAATAGTTATAACAATATATTTATTGCATACATAAAATATCATTACAAGTTTAGTAGAACAGACTTTTAAATTATTATTTGTACAAATCAATCCTCAAGTTTTGTTAATTACTGTTCATAATTTTAGTATTTTTATGATTAATAGTGTAATTGGCTAGGCATACATTCTGAAATCAATGCTGAGATAGTTTCCCATGCTTTAAATTAATTTCAAAGTATGTATATATATTTTTTCTAGCAAGAAGCCTAGTTCATCAAAATAAAAGTATTTAAGAAGAGTCATGCCATCCTTGACATTAATGGCCCATCCATGTATCCAATGTCCAATCATATGCTGGTTCAAACACAGACACACTTATGCACACATTACTAGAAACCTCTGGTCCTGAAAATATTATAAAGCCAATGTAACTAGTAGACATTGATGGCTTTATCCTCCATTAATTTGTCTAATCACCTTTCAACAGCTTTCAAATAGACAGCCACCACTAAACTTTATGGTGACAAATTTCATAATCAAACTCTGTGCAATAGGAAGAATTGTTTTATTTTGCCAATCCTGAATTTTCCTTTATTCGGCTTCATAGGATGATTCAAGGTCTCTATTAGAAGATCAACCATTTTAAGTGTGCACATTAAATCATACAGACTTCTGTTATCAAAACACGGTGATTTCTTTTCAATTTGTCACTAAAGTAGACCAAACTGGTGCTCTACAGACTTGCTAAACTGTAACTTCCATCATCTTCAGGCAGCATTGCCAATGAAACATGCATTTATCCAGTGTAGGCAAAGAGAATGAAATTATTCCTTACTGCTACACTTTTTTTACTCTCTATAGATCACCCTGAACATTTTGGTCCAGAGAACAGCAGCATTATCACCAGACTAAATCACTTATGAGCTGGATATATCATCCTCAATAATCCTAAAAGGAACCTGTCCCTTTGGGGGCTTCTAGTAGGACACTGACCCTCTTCAAGCCTGTAATCATCCTAACAGTTTAGAGTGAGGAGAAGGGGTAAGCATACTGTATCTGGCCTTTAAAGGGTATTTAATATTTAGGAAGAATAAAGAACATTTAGATGGTTGGCTCCCTTGTATATGCCCAGTACACACTATAGTCCTGTTCTTATTATGAACACTATACGCCAGGGCTTTCCAAAGTGCCGCCGCTGGCGACACAGGAGGACATGCGGCGGCGCGCGCGCACGGCAGCAGCGAGCGCGCGCACGGTGGCAGTGCGGGGGGGGCGTGCGGCGGCGTGTGTGTGCACGGCGGCGGCCGCCGCTGCCACCATGCACGCGCGCGCCGCCGCTTCCAGGTGGTGTGGCGACACACCACGCTGTGTGTGGCGACACACTTTTGTGTCGCGACACACAGTTTGGAAAACTCTGCTATACGCCTTTCATGTTCTATGTTTTTGCATCAATGGATGAATATACTCCATTAGTTTTTTATTTATTTAATTTTTATCCCGCCTTTATTATTTTTATGAAATAACTCAAGGCGGCGAACTTACCTAATACTCCTTCTTCCTCCTATTTTCCCCACAACAGCAACCCTGTGAGGTGAGTTGGGCTGAGAGAGAATTTTGTCCTTTATACCAAGTGTTCAGCATATGTTCGTAATATACCCCCTGCCTGATTCAGATACAGTACTTCTAATATTAGCATAGAAAAAAATGTCCCTCTCCAAATACCCCTGGCCAATGCACTTTTCCATCTTGTCCTTTCATATCTTTGTCTCTATCTTCTACTGTGTGCTTTTGGCTTATTCCTCCCCCTTTCCCCCTGGTACAACAAAAAAACATCTTCACACTCATCCCCTTTCCTCTAGAAGGCTGCTCCTTCACCCTTTTATGGGTGGGGCAGTGCCTAAGTCGGCCTTCAGGAGTGTGTATCTTCACTTGCAGAATTCCCCAACTGGTAGTGTCATTGCTGAGAATTCTGAGAGTTGAAATCTAGATATTTTAACATTATTCAGGATGAGAAAGGCTGAAGGTGCTCAGTTGGAATAGGAATAGGGAAACCAAGGTTCAGGTCACCCAAGGGCATAGAAACTTGCAGGGTTATTACTGTGGTAAAAAAAATTGAGGGTGGAGTACAAGCTCCTGGAAGCAAAGTGGGATTAAATTGACTGAGTAAAATCATGTTAATAAAGCCTCATTAAATAAATGCAGTTCCTTCCAACACTATTATTTTATAATTCCAAAATACAGTCTTCTCCAAACCGCAGAACTTCATAAGATAGCCCAATAGTAAATTTTAAACACACAGCAATCCCATAATGCATTGTTCAAACTGTAAAATATCCAGCCAACTAGATTATATTCTTCTCCTTAACACAGTATACTAAAAATGTTACTTCCAATTTGGAGTGCTAAAAAAGGTCAACACTTACACCAGCACAATTCTGGTAACTGCTAAGAGATTCTTGAGAAATACTGGCATATTCTTGATTCACAAAAATCACATGGACATGTTTTTCTAGAATGGAGAAGCAATATATTTCCAAAAACCAAAAAAAAAAAAAGGAAACAAAAGGATGATTTCTCTAAGTTTGGCACTGCTTGGATGAATAGCCAAATCATTAATTGAATTAATTGGTAGATCAACCTGTTAGTTAACTGCCACAGAAATGAATCAGCTTTTAATTTATTAGACCTGTATGGAACTATTTTTTTCAATTCATAACCTCTTGTCAATGCTCTGGAACACCTGAACCAGCCAATATATGAGACCCAAGTTATTTCTACTTAGAGAAGAACCAATGAAATTAATGGAAATTCAGTCATGCTTCATCCAAAGTGTTTGTCATGGTTTATCTTCAGATAAACTACCTTTCTGAAGGCAAAAGAAACTGCTAATTCAATGTCCCAGATGCAGAAGAGTAATGGTGAGAAATACCGTAGGGATCAAGAAAGTTAATACCAAGGCTATAATCTTATGCATTTTTTAGCTGGAAATAAACTACACTGACTTTCTTTTGAATCACTATATAAAGAAGAATTGCTTTGTCATTCATTGAATCTCTTCCTTTTAGTTATATGGGCTTTGGTCTTCAGCCAGAAACTCAAACATGCTAAGACTGCTATATATCCAGGAATAATCCCCATCAAAGTGAATGGAACTTCCGAATAGGCATGTATAGGAAGTGTTGCACCTGTGTTAAATTAATGCAACAAAGGCAAAGTTGAGGATTAAGTCCTATTGAAAAGTGCATCTCTCAGTGCAGTGGATCTCTCTCAGTATATACAGTAGGAAGGGAGGAACAGAGTCTAGAAAATAAATACATGACTGAGTTCCAAGTTCTTCTATTTGAGTCACAAGCCCCATCCAGTGAAAGCCAAGCATCTGTGAAAGAAGCTTCTGTCAGCATATTAGGTAACTCTGTGCACATTCTTGAATCTGGAAAACTCTTTCAGTTGGGTTTGTGCATGTCCAGCCTCACTTTGGTGATCCACAGGAATGCCTATTAGCTTTTGGGGAGAGGCAAGGGTTCAAGGAAATAGAGGAGGAGAACTGGAACTGCTTTCCTCCCACTGTGCTCTCTTTCCTGGGGAGTCTTCTCCCTAGTATTCCCACTGCCTCAACAAACCATAGGTGTTATTACCTATAAGTCTAGAGCAGTTGAAGACAGTCACTTTGTTATATGTAGCATGGCATACGTAATCAAGAAGGTTATCTGTCTTGGAGTGCGACACTTCTATGTATTTCTATGCCTTCCCATCTGGACTGCTTTGCCTCTAAAATAAAAAGGTAAAGGTTCCCCCCGCACATTTGTGCAGTCGTGTCCGACTCTAGGGGCCGGTGCTCATCTCTGTTTGTTAGTCGAAGAGCCAGCGTTGTCCGAAGACACTTCCACGGTCATGTGGCCGGCATGACGCTCGAGGAACGCTGTTACCTACCCACCAAGCTCACTCTGTCACGCGGGGCTAGGGATTCGAACCTCCGAACTTGTGATCTTCCGATCAACAAGCCTGGCATCTTACCCGCTGAGCCACCACGCCCCTTTTAAAATACCCTCCTACTAATTAAATCTGGTGCCAGAGCAATGTTAAAAGTACATTGTAAGTGGATGTAGGTTGCTAAAAACTGTCAGATCATCTCTGTATGAAGGGGAGCACCATACTCTTAGGATGGGCATTAAAGTGCATGTGTCTCATTCATGTTACTCAGAGGTAAGTTATTTTGTTCATTAATGCTTAGAATCCAAGAAATTAAGGTAAATATAGGAATAGCTGGACTTCCATACCGATTCTATCTCCACTACACATACTCTGGGTAAACTTGCCAAGGTAAGTTCTTAAACACAGCTCAGTTTGCAGCAAGCACGTTCTATATGTCACACCCCATTGTCAAAATATGCAACTACCCAAAGAGTGAACTTAGCTAAAATTTGCAGTATCTTAGGAGTTCCCCTGGAGTCATTTTCATGATTCTACTTAAGAAGGCTTTCACAGTAAGTTGGTATTTGCTTGCCAATGTTGCTTACAGCTGACCTACCCAATATTAAGATGAACTGTGTTTCAGTTCAGAAAATTTAGCATGTAAACCTAAACGGAAGGCCAGCTGATTTCACAGCCTAGTCCTTGAAACTGAACTCAGTTAAACTAAAGCCTTGGCTTACCTTCACATATCTCAAGGCCATCAGCCTCTAATATGCTTTGTGCAAATTGTCCTCAATGTCCGATAGCTACACATTTAAGAAAGCTAAACTCGAAACCACTTAGAAATAAGTCACAGGGCTAATTGGGATTTTAAGATAACATGCTTGCATTATCTATATAGTTGTCCTTATTTTCCAGAAAACCTTGGCCACCTGGCAACTTCTACACTCTGTAAACCCAATTTTGAATCAGAAGTGCTTCTCCAGATGTTGACTCAGTTACCTGTTGAAAATCAATCCTACTAGTTCATGTCCCAGCATGAAAATAAAATCACTAAAATATTTTCACTGAAACCAGCAGACTGAAAAGTATTTCACTGCCTGACACCTCTCAATGACATCTTTTTCTCCTCTACCATGCAGCCCACTCCTTCCTAGTTGTTCTCAGAAATCACACCCACTTATTATTCAAGTAAAAGCTAGGGATGGTAGCCTGTATCAATGTTATAACGACGTTATTTTTGTTTTCTATTTGTCAGTGTTACTTTCAAAGGTATCCCTCATAGCAAAGCCGCTCCCAATTAATAAAGTCATTAATTAATTAACCATAATAAAGAGTTGTACTCTGCCGCCTTATGAATGGGAAGCCTGCTCGTCTGCATCTGGGTCTCGATTAATCAGGAGGACCGAAGAGAAACCCCTCCTGGATAGCTTCGAAAGGGGGTCTGCTGTTAAGTCTTTTGCAGCGAAAGGCACAAAGCGCGTCTTCTGAGGCCACCTTAAATATGTAGGTCGCTCTTTGGTTAAGAACTTACGCCAGAAAAGAATGAGAGAAGAGCCTTGAAGGTGCCACGAGTCTCTTCATTGTTTCAACTTACGGGCAAAAAGGCTTTAAAAAAGGGCGCCAACCCCCACAGAACTCTCCTGCTTACGCGCCGGGGCGAAGAAGGTGACGGGACGCGGCTGCGGGGTAAATATTTAACTTACCCAGGTTCAGGCTGCTCTGGAAGTAGAAGATGACCAGAAGCAAGGAGCCCAGGCAAGTGGCCAGGACCATGCGGTACACCCTGCTTTTTCTCATCCTCGCTTCTGCACCGCATCCCCCGGAATTAGAGCAGGGAGGAAGTTCGGGGAAGTAGCGAGGAGCGGCGCCAGCTGCTCATGGCCCGGCTTGTCCGGCTCTGCTCCGAGCGGCTGGCAGGCGAGCGCAGCCGCTTCCACCTCCTCTGGCTCACAAGTCCGTTGCTCCCCTGGGCCAAGGGGGAACCTCTTCACAGGATAGGACCGTACTAAGTAAGCGGGCCGGGGAGTGGGGATCGAAGAGCAAGAAGAGAGGGAAAAGATGCCCTCCCTTTGTAAGCCCCTTCCTCTTGGTGTCACCCCTGCATATTTATTTGCCTAATGTCTTCGAGTGGCTAGACGGGGAAAGCGAAGACACACGGCCGTCCAGAAAAGCGGAAAGGCGGCACCCCTCCGTCTTCCTGTCCCGTGGATCAGTCCGAGTGAATAGGGGAGTCACAATGCGCAGGCTAAGTCACACCGGGCTACGTACCGTTTGCTTTTGAGGTTGAGTGCTTGGGGAAGTTTTCGGGAGTCCGGCTTCAATTCTTGTCCTTTTTAACGCCAGAGTCCAGTCTCCGGAATGAATGAAGGAAGACTAGACCGTTCCTGAGCATGCGAAGAGTTTCTGTTAAACGCAACTGAATGGCCATGCATCTGGTAATTAGTTTGGAAAAACAATCTTATCCCTGGGAAAGAATTGCCCCGTGGTGTCGCGATGCTTAGAGTTTCCTGCCCCAGCATTTGAGTGACGCCATTTCTCTTAGCCCTTGGCAGCCCTGTCCTAGAAGTGCCTTTTCTGTTATAAAGCGTGACCTGGCGTAGGACCTTGCAGTCTGTGGAGTTAAGCCTGCTGGCCCTTGAGCATTGTCAACCTTATCTGGTGGTGTTCCCCAGAATTTTAGAGAAGGTCAGTGTCTTCCCAAATCCTATGTAGAGATAATTAGGATTGAATCTGAGATATTTTGCATGCCATAAACTATAGCCCCTTCCTACAAGGTTTTCTTTCCCCTTAAAAAGTACTCACAGCAGGTGGCAGCACTTATCAATCCTTGGCTAATCTTGGAAAAAAGAAGTTACTGTAGTACTTGGATGGGAAACCACTGGGAAATCCTAGGGCTAGAGCAGAGCTTTCCAAACTTTTCATGTTGGTGACACACTTTTTAGACATGCATCATTTCGCGACACACTCTTACAGCAGGGCACAAGGCAGGCACTAGGACCTGCGCAGAATCCTGGCAGGGCAGGTTTGGAGGCAGCAGCAGCGCAACACACCCAGACACTGCAGCCGACACACTAACGTGTCCGGACACACACAAAATGAAGTGGCTGCTATAATAATTTGAAAAGAGGTGCTTTGTACATATTCCCACATATTCAAAGGACTTTTGAAAATTTTGCACAGCCAAATGTCTATGTAGTTTTCCTAGCAATGATACAGAAGTGATTTGATGATTACTCCTTCACAGAATGCTCTACACCTAACTACTTAGGGCAGAGCTTTCCAAACTTTTCATGTTGGTGACACACTTTTTAGACATCTCTGTAGCTTGAATCATGTCAACTGGATTTCTATTTTCTCAGTGAAAACGTTTCGCTCCTTATCCAAGGAGCTTCTTCAGTCTGAGCAAAGTTAGTAAGGGTAAGAAACGTTTCCACTGAGAAAATAGAAATCCAGTTGACATGATTCAAGCTACAGAGAATTCCACCTGGATGACTGAGAACCTTCATAGACTTTTTAGACATGCATCATTTCGCGACACACTCTTACAGCAGGGCACAAGGCAGTCACTAGGACCTGCGCGGAATCACAGCAGGTTTGGAGGCAGCAAGGCACAAGGGAGGCACTAGGACCTGCGCGGAATCCTGGCAGGGCAGGTTTGGAGGCAGCAGCAGCCGCGACACACCCAGACACTGCAGCCGACACACTAACGTGTCCCGACACACAGTTTGGAAAGCTCTGGGCTAGAGGCTTGACTGGGGAGAAGAAAATTATGGGAAAGGCAGGGGCAAAGCGCTTGGAGTGTTGTAAAGAAAACAAGTTGGATGAGTAGTCAATTGGAGAACATCTCAGAAGGTTGCACCTGGCAGACCTTAGCTGGACTTGGAAGCTAAACATGATTGGGCCTTTGTAATACTTAGACAGGAGACCTCTGAGGAATATCAAGGCTGCAGACTATCACTAGGAGTCAAGCTCAGATTGAGAATATCTTTGATTTTTAAATTGTATGTAGGATGGTGATAGCCTTACAAGGTAACCCTTCATAGATTTGTTTAGTGATTCAGTTCTCATTCATTGTCTCTATATGACCAAATCACCTTAATTAACTAGTCCCTCACATGTGTATTCAGTCCACATTCAATCCGCAGGCATTCATTCTTGACCCTATATCTTCTTGTTTTGTGATGCACACTTAAGTAACCTGTTCTCAGTGCAGCCACCTTGCTTTTATAATTCTTCAAACATACACAACTCTAACTAATAAAGTAGATAGAAACACACTGATATACAGTCATTTTGCATTGATTCCTCACTACAGACCACATACTACCAAGTGCCATTCTACTAGTCTTCGCAAGCCTTCAGAGTTCTCCATCCATTTTCCTATCCTTAGTAAACATTCTACATAGTACCCACTTGCTCACATTTTTCACCTTTTCTGTATAATTTGTATGTATATATATAATATAATAATATAATTTGTATAATCTGTATAATCCAGTTCATTTCCTTTGCCAAACATAACTACCTTGGTTTGGCTACATTAATTTTCAGATCCATATTCCTCATTGCCTCATTTCTTTATTTATTCATTTATTTATTTATCAAATTTGTATAGCCGCCCATCTCACCAAAAGCAACTCTGGGCGTCGTACAACAATCCGATAAAAACAGCACATATAGAAAACAATGAGTACAGAAATATGAGAATCAATATTAAAAGATAAATAATATAAAACTAGGCAAAGAGAGAATAAGAATAACCACCTCAGCAATGGAGCCATCTAAGCATGTCTCTGGTTCCCTGGGAGCCCCCAGCCTGGTGACATAGTCAGCTTTTGAGGGATTTCTGGAAGGTCAGAAGGGATGGAGCTAATCTAATATTGGTAGAAAGAATGTTCCACAAGGCGAGCGCCACAGCAGAGAAGGCCCGTCACCTGGGACCCACCAAATGTATATCCCTAGCTGATGGTACCCTCAGCAGGCCTTCTCTGCTAGATCTGACGGGGTGGGCTGATGTAAACGGGGAGATGCAGTCCCTCAGATAACCCGGTCCCATGCCATGAAGGGCTTTAAAGGTTAAAACCAGCATCTTGATTTGGGCCCTGAAGCAAACTGGTAACCAATGCAGCTCGCGGAGTAGAGGCGTAACATGTACTGTTCTAGGAGTGCACATAACTGCCCGTGCCACTGCATTCTGCAGCAGCTGAAGCTTCCGGATACTCTTCAAGGGCAGCCCCATGTAAAGTGCATTACAGTAGTCCAATCTGGAGGTGACTAGGGCATGAGTGACTGTAAGCAGGTCCTACTGGTCCAGGAATGGGCACAACTGGCGCACAAGATGAAGTTGTGCAAAGGCCCTCCTAGCCACGACTGCTATCTGCTCCTCGAGCAGGAGTTGTGAATCTAGGAGGACCCCCAGATTGTGCATTGGGTCTGTCAGGAGTAGTACCTCATCCAGCACCAAAGATGGCATAGTCCCGGAACCTGGGCCCCAAAACTCAGCCACTCGGTCTTGCCAGGGTTCAGCTGAAGCCTGTTGTTCCCATCCTGAGTCTCACAGCCTCCAGGCACCGGGATAAGACGTTCACGGCATCGCTTAATTCACCAGGGGTAGAGATGTATAATTGGGTATCATCAGCACACTGATGATACCTCACCCCATGGTGACAAATGAGCTCACCCAGTGGCCTCACATAGATGTTAAAAAGGAGAGCAGAACGTACCGAACCCTGTGGCACCCCACAGAGTAGGGACTGAGGGCAGGACCTCTCCTCCCCAATCACCACTGACTGGAATCAGCCCTGAAGGAAGGAGGCGAACCAGCACAACACTGGGCCGCCCACCCCCAGTCCTCTGAGCCAGTCCAGAAGGATACCTTGATTGATGGTATCGAAAGCTGCCGAGAGGTCAAGCAAGGCGAGGATGGAAGCACAGCCCCCATCCCGCCCACACCCGAGTTCATCCAAAAGCGCGACCAATGCTGTTTCCATCCCATACAGCGAGGGAAAGTATTTTAGAAAAGGCAGCTAGGAAAAGGAGATGGTGAGGCTGACAGGATCAAAGGCTCTGTAAATGTTGCTTATACTTCCATTGCTCACTGAGTTAAAGTTAAAGGAGATGCACATGCTGCTTCCATTAACCACATAGCTGGGAATTTGCCAGTCCCTGCTGTAGAAGGCTTGTATGTAGCATATCAATTTAATTATCAGTGAACAACAAAGGAGTTCCCCCTTTGACTTCTTTCTCTGGAATTATAACCTGATTTTGTTGCTTCCTCTCTAACTTTCACCATTTTTATAAGCAGCTCAGTCACATTATTTCCTTGTGCCACCATCTTCCATATATGGTAAATGCAATTTCTCCTTTCTCCTCCTTTACTCTCTCTGGCTGTTTAGGATTAATATACCATGTCAGTTCAACAGATGGGAAGAGGAGCCAAGCTATTTTCTCAAAGGCAGGCTTGCTGCTACATATCTCTGAGGTTCTGTGCATTTATAAAATAAATATGCTAAGCTTTTAAATTTCTATGCTTGTTTGATCTAATCACTCTTCATTGCTTCTGAGTGTAAAAATGCTTGATTGAGCTGACAGTTTCCCTTTATATGTGACTCTGAGTAAAAGATTTGAGCTAATTGGTCCCCATTTTAATCAGAAACACCTGTTTGCCAAATTATTATTTTTGTATTTTAAAAATGCAATGCCCAAAGCACGGTATTATTAACATTAACTGGGCAAAGTAATTACTATGTACAATAAAATATTTTAATTGGGGGGAAATTTATTTATTTATTTAATTTTTACCCCGCCTTTATTATTTTTATAAATAACTCAAGGCGGTGAACATAAAGAACTCTTAGAATGTTGAATCTTGGAGTTGAAAGGCATGATTTAGGCCACTTGGTTCAATCCCTTGGTTATTGCAAGAATCCAAATTAAAACATCCACAGCAGATAGTTGGCCAATTGGCCTGAATCTTTGTAGTGAAAGGAAGCCCACCAATTCTATGGCAGCGACTCCATTCTCAAACTGCTTTTACCAATAAGAAAGTGTTCCTAACATTCAACCAGAATCTGCCTTCCTATAACTTTAGACAGCTATTCCAAGTCCAGAATAACATCATTTGGGGACAATACGGAATAGGTCTTGAGTTTCTCCTTTAAGACACCTCTCCAGGCACTTGACAAGTGCTATCATTTCCTTTCTTAGTTGTCTTTTCTCCCTGGCTAAACTTACTGAGTTCCCTAAGTTGCTCCTCCTGAGATTTACCAGTCCCCAGATCATCCTCATTGCATTTCTCGACATCTCAACCAATTTATCTGGATCTTTCTGAAGATGCAATGCGCAAAATAAGGTCAGACCAAAGCAGAGCTATTACTGCCCATTTCAACTACTATTGAAGTAGCCTAAATCAGTCTAGAGCAGTGTTTCTCAACCTCAGCAACTTTAAGATGTGTGGACTTCAACTCCCAACATGCTGCCTGGGGAATTCTGGGAGTTGAAGTCTTAAAGTTGCTGAGGTTGAGAAACACTGCTCTAGAGTCTTGTGTATGCAAGACTTTTACAGAAGTTTCACCTTAAGTATCTAGGCAGCTATATACAGTGATTAAATAAACAAATTGCTCTTTCACATGTCAAACTCTTTGCCCTATATTTATGTGAACGAGGAAATCTCCTAAGCCAAAATTCCATGTTTGTGTCCAATCTTTTGATCTCTCAAGACGTGATTAAACTAAGAACTCAATATTCTCCATTATAAAAGTAAGTAGGCAGCAAAATTATCCTGGATTACCATGAACATAAATCCTAACAACTTCATTTCTATGGTGGATAATCAAATGCAAATGGTTATCATTATTTCTGAATATTTATTTATTCTACTTGTATACTGCCAAATCAATACAGACTCACAGTAGTTTACACAACAATTGGCAAAAACATCTGTAATAGTTAATATGTCATGGTAAATATAAATAAATTGAAACAATAAGTAATCAGTTACAACAATGCAAGGATAAAATATATTAACAGTGATAATGGGAAATAAATGGTTGTTACACATTTAACAACCACCCAGAGTCATTGGGAGTTGGGTGGCATATAAATTTAATAAATTATTATTTTAAAAAATGAATTAAAAATAAAAATGCAGCCAGCATTCTTTTTATTATTTATCATTCATTCTTTTTATTATTGTTCTAGATTAAGTCCTTTTTTGTTTTAAATACAGAAATATTTTTATTTCATACTATGATTTTCAAAGTTATAAACCCTAGTCTATTCTGATAAGATCTACCTAAATCCATTGTACTTTCTTGAATTTTTATAGGATTCATATCTTTCCTTGCCTTCAAGAGCTCAAGGAAATGTATAAGACGCTCCTCCATTTCCCACCTGTGAGGTAGGTTGGGCTGAGATAGTAATTGGCCTGAGGGTAGACCAGAACCTGCATCTCCCCAGTCTTAGCCAATGCCTTAACCACTAATGATCACTGCTTCTGTTTTATCCCTTTCCAAGGAACAGAATAAAAAACTCTAGTATCCCTGCAAAGTGAAGCATCTTTTGCTTTAAAAATCAGCAGGAACTTCTCCTTTAGCAAATCCTCTGAATAAGGTTGAAAGTGGCCATCCATTGGCAAGCAACATTAAGGATATTATTTAAACTAACAATAACATTAGATGAAGACTATTCAAGTTCTCTCTTTCTAGGTTAGTAATACAATAAAACTGCTGAATTTGTTTTGTACAGTAATAGAAATCATTACTACATGCCATTAATTGGACAAAAATCATGCTATGTCAAATATCCATTGGAAGAGTTTGATACAGTCTGGAAGTTTGGGCTTTTTTTTGTTTATAAGAATAAGAAAAACAAAAAACTACAAAAAAAGAACTAAAAAGTGTGAAAACACAAGAGAAATTTTTTTTAGATAGATTACAAAAAGAAGTGACTTCCGACTTTAAACATCAAGGATATACAGCAATTTTCCATAATCAATCCCTTATTCTATATTAAACCAAAATCACATTATTTCTACAAGTCAACCCCTTAGCACCTAATCAACTTCCCCCCCTAAAATAACAATTACTTAATTATTCCCTTCCTACTACTATTCTATACATTCCTGTCTACTATAATAAAGATCAAAAATTAAAAAGTATGTAAATATGTATGTAACCTTTATAGTTAGTAATTAGGGGGCGTGGTGGCTCAGCGGGTAAGACACCAGGCTTGTCGATTGGAAGATTGCAAGTTCGGAGGTTCGAATCCCTAGCCCTGCGTGTGGAGTGAGCTCCCGCACTAGCTCCAGCTCTTGCCAACCTAGCAATTCGAAAGCATGCAAATGCAAGTAGATTAATAGGTACCACTTTGGTGGGTAGGTAACAGCGTTCCGCGCGTGTCATGCGGCCACATGACCGTGGAAGCGTCTTCGGACAATGCTGGCTCTTCAGCTAACAAACGGATACTAACAAACGGATACTAACAAACAAATAGTTAGTAATACAAAAAATATGAATACAAAAAACATGAATAAGAAAAAACCTTAATAATCATAATCCCAGTAATTAACGATAAGTAAAATCATCCAAAGCCAAAAAACCATCCAGATAAATATTTTAGTCCTGTAACCCACTTCAAAATAAACCAAGACATTTACATATCCCCATAATAGGCACAGAACTATTTTCTTAAAGAAATCAAACAGCCCAACTGCTCCCCTCACAAACACAGACTTCAAAAAACCTCCGATACATAATAACCCCTTCTTTTCCATAACATTCCATCAGAAATTCACTCATATCTTGCAGCTCAATTTCTCTGTTTTAAGTTCTTCAATTCAGCATTGCCAATTTCATCCAGGATTTCAACAGAAGCCCGAATCTCACTCTTGGGAGAAACATTTCCATCGCTGTTAGATTCTTTAGGTTCATCTACATCATCCCCAGTCAAATGGCACATTTCAGACCACATATTTTCCACAATGCTCCAAATGTCCTGTACAACAGCTTGGCAGGAATCAGAAAAAATCTGCTTAATATCTGCTTTAATATCTCGGTGAAAATTGGAGAAAGCCTGGTTAAGATCCTCCATTTCTGAAGCAGTAAGTTATGGCACCCCCTGGATACTTAACCGGCAGAAGTAAAAGGTAATGGAAAATTTCCGAACTGAGTTAAGATAAGATCACAGACAGTTCCCAGAGAAAGTAGCAGCAGGAAAGTGAAAGTTCAGAAGAGCAGATTCAACGTGTAGGAAAAATGCTAAAATCTTCAAAATTAGCGCAGAAATAATAAAAGGGAGATGTTAATATACTCTCAACCCTCCTTATTATTGGATGTAAGGCAAAATCCAAAGCTTTAAAAAAATTTTAATTAATCACAAAAATAACGATAAGCACCAAGAGAGATCGTTTCTCCTTAATGTAGAAAGCCTCTCTTAGGGTACGGATACTTAAAGAAAAAATAAATTGGGTGCTTTAGAAATGGGGTGGCTGGACTTAATGTCCCTTTAAGGCTGCAGCGCAGCTTGGAAATGATGTCTTCCCAGCCTCCCGGCAAAGTCTTACCCGTCGATCGCAGACGCTGTTTATTATCTGGCTGCAACTCGCTGTCCGGAGGACGAATGGGTCAATTCCAAGCATTTTCCTTGATCCGGAGAAACGCTCTGGGCTTCAGGAGAAACCAGCCTGAGCCGGAAAAAAATGCCACAATGCCAGTTCTGCCCGCAGATCTTGCAGGCACAGCTGGTCAGTCCACCATTTCCCACCGGAAGTCCAAAGTTTGGGCTTATTCAATGACGTGTGCATTTCCAAAATAGATTTCTGCCTTGTGCAGACGGTTTGCTACTTCAGTTGCAACTAGCAATGATTGCCGCTTTATTCTACAGAGCATAGCCAGGGTAGGGAAGACAACAAATTACAGGCTATGGAAATCTTTTCTATATGAGATGCCTTCATCTTCTTGAAGCACCCTTGTCTTTTGCTGCACAGAAGGCATCTTATTAAAGCTGCCAGCTATTAAAGCTTCAGTTTGCCATTCACATCCTGAAATGTCCTGTTGTGGATTTTGAAAGGAGGAGCTTCCACTTCACAGGAGAGCCACCTTGCTTCAAGAGTGCCTGGGTTGGCGGTGGAATATTAGCAGACCAAGCCAGGCTAAGCTGCAGGCTTTCGAGGGAGTTCTACACTTCGATGGCCCTCACTCAGGAATCTCAAAACTATCCAGTTGGATAAGCGAGAATTGTTATGCTGCTTTTGCCACCTGTATGCCTGGAAGCTGTTCTCAAATATTCTAATGAGCATAATACAGATTGTTCTGGCTGGCTTTCCTACATGATTATTAGCCCCAACTTGCATATTATATTTTAGAACAAAACTATTTTCCTGAATAGCCTTTATCAAAAGGAAGAATAATTCAAAAACATCAATAACAAAAGAATCATAGAACCACAGTGTGATCTATCCAGTATGCTGTAGTTCTAAAAATAACACACACTTGCAAAACTATGCTGTTGCCTACTCATTGTATATCTGCAAGATTTTCTAATATATTATACTGGGTGCCATATCACAGATCTTTCTAATTCACCAGTTGAAAAATCTGTGCCTATTTGAGTGTAAAGAATGAATTTTACACAACTAAGTAACTAATATTAGTTTATAAAATATTGTCTTAATGTTTGGTTTTCTTTTACATATAAATTGGTCATTGATGCAGTCTCCAATGTTTTTGCTTTTCCTTTTCTTGACTGGGTGTGATGGGTGATTTCCACTGAATATCGAGTCCTTACAGGACTTACCAAGCAGGATGTTCCTGAATCATATTTTATCAATCTTGGTAAATAGTTATTCTTTTCTAGATCATGTATTCTCTTGAATGTGACATTGTACCAACTTCTAGTTTCATCTTAATGTATAATAAAGCCAATAGAACAGAATATATGTACAGTAGCTCAGAGTTGAACTGTAGAGTCCTTGGTGCTCTCTGAGCTTGGTTGTTTGCTTGCAGATATTTCGTTGCCTGACTAAGTAACATCATCAGTGCTAGTGAGTGTGGGGTTTGCTCCCTGTTTATATACAGTAGCTTGCCCTGACAGTGTTGGTGGGGATGTTGTTCTCTGCTTGGTAATTCCTTGATTAGGCTGCTGTTTACTGCTTGATTGACCGAGTTAATAGTTCCTTGATTAGGGTATTGTGTACTGCTTGATTGTTTGTCTGGTGTTAATCCTGGTGTTAATCTTTGCATATCTGGGTGTTGATTGCTGGCAAGGAGGTGTTCTGGTCTTTTTGTTTCCTTTTTAGCTTTTTGTTGTCTCTTTTGAATGGTATGAAAATGTTGTTTACCTCTATGTGCCTGTTGATGGCTGACTTGTCTGAGTGCCAAGCTTCCAGGAATTCCCTAGTGTTTTTTGGATTTGGCTTGGTCTAGGATGCTCAGTTTCCCAGTTGAAACTATGGTTGAGTCTGTCCATGTGTTGTGAGATTAAGGAGTTTTCATTGTGTCTTCTGACTGCTAGTTGGTGTTCATGGATGCGCTCTGCTAGTCTTCTGCCTGTCTGTCCTAATGGCTGTTATAGTCCTTATACTGTATGTTATAGATGACTCCTGTTTTTTCTTCTTGGGCTACTGGGCTTTTCAGTTTGCTTAAGATGTTTTGGAAGGCTTTAGTTGGTTTGTGTGCTACAGTGATGTCGTGTGGTTGTAATAGTCTGTTGGTAGTTTCTGAGATGTTTCTGATGTATGGCAGTGTTATCCTTTTCATAGCTTGTTTAATAAAGCTTCTGGGCTCCATACAGACTCCATAGCAATGCTTTGTTTTGAAGTGCATCCATCTGCTTTCAGGGTCCATTGTTACAGGCTGCTATGGTAGTCATGGTATGAATAGTAAACCTTCTTCCCAGTTGCCACCATGTTGAAAGAATGCTCACATGCTCTCAAACTTCCAGTTGTATTGATTGGCCTCTAAAAGCTTGGCTACATTTAAATAATTGATGTGTATTTTAATGTGTTGGCCACCTAATGCGAAGAGAGGACTCACTGGAAAAGACCCTGGTGCTGGGAAAGACTGAAGGCAAAAGGAGAAGGGGACGGCAGAGGATGAGATGGTTAGATAGCATCACCGATGTAACAAACATGAATTTGAGTAAACTCCGGGAGACAGTGGAGGACAGGAAGGCCTGGTGTGCTATGGTCCATGAGGTCACGAAGAGTCGGACACGACTAAACGACTGAACAACAACAAAAAATTTAATGTGCAGTTAAAATGGAATATGTCTGTAAATATGCATAATTAAGGGAGCTAAATGGAAGAACAATCCAGGTGGTGGCTGTGGGATGATACCATGGTGGAACAGCCATGGAAGACAAGGGGATCGCCTGGTATGAAGCACTTTATTTTGTTCTTTGCTGGTATGTAAACAAAAACAAAACAAATATTTGGAAAGCATCATATTCCTTATCTTCAGTTTAAAATATACTTTGTGGGAAGCTGTTTTTGTTAGAGTTCTTGTGTTGCCTTGGCGAATTATTCCTGTACAAAGCAAAAACATTCTCATGGTGACGTGAATGCCAGGTGGCTGGATAACAGAGAAGCCTTGGCTTTGTTTACATCCTCATGAGATAGGGAGTGAGAATACCATGTTATGGCTAGCAATGGATCTTCCCATGAAAGCGAAGCCTCCTGATATCCTTCTGTGGGAAGCCTTGCTCAGGCCCCCCTGAGCAAGGAGGAGGGGGGGAACTCAGTGCGTAGATGCAGCACTGCCAACCAATGCTGTGTGCTTTGAGGCCTAGTGTGTGTAACAGCTAACTTCCAGCCAATCAGAAAGCTAGAAGAACTGAATATACAACCATGCAAAATGGTGTTCTATGTCTTCTTGATTTCTAGTGTCTTTTAGTCATGTAGTTCTTCACGTGTTCACTTCCCGTGGACTGGGCAGAGTGAGCTATGCCTGGCTTTGGGTATAGGCCATGGCAGGAACTCTGGCCCTGGGATCAATACACGGAACTCTGCTTATAAGTTTGTTTTGTTTTTCCTTTTACAATGATGTATCCTGTATATTCATCTTTTTCATTGTTGCGATAATGTACTGTATCTGCATTATTGCCTTATGCTAAACAGTAAACACTGTTGGCCCTAACAAGCTGCATTCTTGTCTGTTTATTCTCAAGCCTCGGTTTTTCCCCTTTAAAGGTAAAGGTTCCCCCCGCACAGTTGTGCAGTCGTGTCCGACTCTAGGGGCCGGTGCTCATCTCCGTTTGTTAGCCGAAGAGCCAGCGTTGTCCGAAGACACTTCCACGACGCACGCGGAACGCTGTTACCTTCCCACCGAAGTGGTACCTATTAATCTACTTGCATTTGCATGCTTTCGAATTGCTAGGTTGGCAAGAGCTGGAGCTAGTGCGGGAGCTCACTCCGCACGCAGGGCTAGGTATTCGAACCTCCGAACTTGCGATCTTCCGATTGCCAAGCCTGGCGTCTTACCCACTGAGTATCCCAACAGGTTATGGGCCTGCCGCGCGAACAATTTTGGGTGCACCAAAATCTGCACACGTAACATCTCTGCTCCGCGAGCTGCATTGGTTGCCGGTCTGCTTCCGGGTACAATTCAAGGTGTTGGTTATTACCTTTAAAGCCCTACATGGCATGGGGCCAGAATACCTGAAGGACTGTCTTATCCCCATTTTATCGACCTGCCCCACCAGGTCATTCAGAGAGGGCCTGCTACGAACCCCATCAATTAAAGAATGTCATCGGACGGGGTCTAGGAGGTGGGCCTTCTCTGTGGTAGCGCCCACACTGTGGAACATCTTGCCCCCAGAGTTGAGGCAGATCTCCTCCCTCCCGACCTTTAGGAAAGAGCTGAAGACCTGGTTCTGCCGCCTGGCATGGGAAGGAGGAAGGGATAGTTCCTCATGGGGGTGGTTAATTCCTTAATTTATTGTCCTTCATTTAATTCCATCTCCATCTGGGTTTATAATTATTTATTAATTTTATATATTGTACATTGATGTTTTATCCTGTTTTAATCTATTTTATTGTAAACCGCCCAGAGTTCCCCGTTGGGGGAGATGGGCGGTTATATAAATTTAATTAAATAAATAAAATAAAAAATATCCCAACAGGTTATGGGCCCAGAGAGAAATGTGCGTTTTCTTTGCTGCGTTGGACCTGGCTGTAGAAGGGAGTTTGTTTTTAGAGGCTGGTTTCGGAGTAAACATGTTTTCTTTGAGTGGTCAGCAATGGCTGAACAGTGTCTGGTCAGTCTGCCATTTGAGGCTTTAGATGGCACAAACTATCTGACCTGGTGTATGGAGTTGAAATCATTCTTTTTGCAAGAAGAAGATTTGTGGCAGTATATGGCAAATCCACCTCCAGAGGGATCTCTCTGAAGAAGTGCAAGCATGTTTGGACTGTGCTTATGGCATTTTTGCTTTTGGGACTCAACTCCTCTGAATGGAATTATATCAGCTACTCCAGAACTGCAAAATGGGTGCTGAGAAGCTGTTGGAGCCTTTAATACACAGTGGAACTCTGTTGCTCTTGGTGGTCTGTCAAGACAGCTTTATAGTTTGAAGCTGCAACCCAGGCTGAGACTGTGATGACCCACCTTGGTGAGTTCAATACTTTGTTTGCTGCATTTGAACAAGAAGGCATATTTTTCTGGCACTGAAAAAGCGTGCGTGATTTTTGTCAAGCCTGGTCATAGGTTTGATCTACTGGTCGAGAAAGCAAAGACTTTGTTGTGGATTATTTTACAAGCCACTTCCAGGAGCCATCTGTTGCTGTTGCCAAACAAAGTGTTCCAGCTGAAGTAAAACCTGGTATGGAATTTACAATAGCCGTGGTTTGCTGTGATTCTGGAAGGCTGTTCCCTGCCCCGATGTCCAGCGGATGCTGTCAGTGCAAGAAGCCTGATTTACGAATGGAGGGGAAACCAGAAGCCAGATGCCAGCTAACCAACGAATCCACGTTTTCTGCTCTACCGGCTGCTGTTATTTGTAAGCATTTTCAGAGACTCTGTTTTTGAATTCGGCTGGCTGTAAAGTTTGTAAACATGGACGGTTATTGTTACAAATTTCAGCCTTGAGTTCAGCAAGTCATTTTAGCTGATATTTCTGTGTAAGAAATGTATATGTGTACACTTGTTTTTCTCTCCTCGGTGTTCCAGCCCTGGTCAAGTCTGAGTGTACTTGTTGCTGAATGTTTCATTGCGATATGAAACTGCTTGTGTTGAGATTGAGTGTGTTAGAGACAAACCTGTAACATCAAGTGTGTGAGATGCTGTGGAGATTGTGTGGACAGGACATTGTGTGTTTAATGTTCCCCACATCATAAATGCATCCATAACGTTTTCACAAAGTACTGGGGTATCCCGGGATGGGAGAGTGTGTCTCAGATAGCCAAATGCATTCTGAGTTAGAACCCAGGAAATGTGCAAAAGTTTCTTGATTGTGTTGTGTATAAACTGTGTGTAAACAATCCAATATCAGGACTGTGTCTGTTGCTAGGCAAAGTGACAGAGTGTTAACTAGACCATTTCAGTTGGTTCATAGGGATCTAGTTAGCCCCCATGTCCCAAGTAATGGTGGGGTGCGAGTTTCATGTTCCTTCTGGTTGATGATCATACCTGCTTGTGTTGTTGCTACTTGTTGAAGTCTAAAGCGAAGGTCTGTGCTCGCTTTGAAGTGTATGTAGCAAGAGTAGGATGAAAATATGGTCAGTTCCAGTCAGATTGTAGTGGAGAGGTCCTGAGCCATGTGTTCCAGAATTGGCTTTGTAGGAACGTATTCTCCCAAAGACTTGCCAATGTTGGAATTCTTGCTGAGTGTTGGTGTTGTGAATACCATTAAAAATTAGCCTGATGTTAGTTACTCAGGTGCCATCCCATGTCTGGGGAGAGGCTGCCTTGATTGCAGTGTGTGTTTTCTAACTAACCAGGTAGTAGAATTCAACTGTAAAAAGAAGTTATTTTTCTTTGGTATGGCAAGCGCCCTTCACTGAAGTACCTGCATGTCTGTGAAACATTTGCGTGTGTTCACAACCCCAGGTCACAGAGAAGGAAGAACCAAGGAAGCAGAGTGCTTCAGGTTGTTGGTTGTTGGTTGTTGATTAAAATCCAAGGCTTATCGTTGTTTCATTAGGCCATGGTCAAATCCAAATCTCCAGAAGTGCTTTATTTTTAAGCAGCCTACTGGTTGGGAAAGGTTGTATGCTAAGGTTGCAGAAGTGTTGCTGCATTGCTAGTGTAAACCCACTGTCCATGGTTCAGTAGATGGGCAAAAAACCAGTTCAGGTTTCTTCTGTTCCCCAGTCTCCGAGTGTGAAAAGGGCCCCTCAGGTGAAGGAGTGGAAATTTCACCTGAGCAGTGTAGGGCCTGGAGGGGGAGTCAGGTATTAGGGAAAGAAGACGGTGATGGGGAAAGCACAGTGGTCATTCCTCATGGGTCCTCTTATTCCAGGGTGTGAAGCCTGACAGATTTGTGATTTAGCAGGTGACAGTGTGTCAAGTTACCTGAGAAAACCCAGTCTTTGCTAGATGTGTTGCTCCTGTCTTTGAGAGGCAAGAAGAACATTGGAACACAGCTGTGGATAGTCAGTTTGAGTTTTGGTGAAGTGTTAAAAGTAACCAACCTATCCTTTGTTTCAGTAAGCTGTAGGTTCCAGATGAGTGTTCAGAAAGACATTTCTTTCTGATAATACTCTGCAATGTAAAGCCAGTGTTGCCCAGGGATTTGTTCACAAGAAGGAGTTTGTGAACTGTGGATCTAGTGTATGCACCCACAGCTAGGCCAGAATATTTACGTGTGGTGCGTTTTCTGGTTGCGTAGCATGGAAACAGGTGTCCATTTACATATTGTGATGTTGGCACAGCATATTTGAATGTAGATCTCCCTGAAACAGTGTGTGTAAGGCAAGCATTTTGGCTCTACATGTGTGGCAGTTACCAAACAATTCATTGACTTAACAGGATGCTTTATGGATTTTAAAGCAGGCCAGTCATTGATAGCATGGTGCAGATGCTAACTGGGATGTGTAGAAAACGTGCTGTTTTCTGTGTGTACATAAGAAAGTGTAGAAGTTTGTGTAGGACTTCGTACTTATGTGAGTTATTTTCTGCTTAGAAACTGAAGTTTTCCACCTTGAATAAGAATTTGTCAGTCAGCTGAGGTAGTAATTGCCAGCTGAAGGAGTAAGGCACAAATTCAAACATTTATCCTGGTGTTGAAGTTACAAAAGCCCAGAACAGAGAATCCTATGGTTCTTGAGAGTGTCAAATGACAGAGTGTTACACAGTGTCATTTGTGTAAAGGAAAGCTTATCCTTAATTTGTTGTACAGTATATCACTCTGCAGTAACGCAGTGGACATGCCCTGAATTAGTTTTGCCCAGGTAGGGTACCAAGCTTGCAAAATGATTTAGCCCTCGATGTGAGCTTGCAAAGGGTTGAAACAGTCCTGCGATTTTTTCTAAAATCAAAACAGACCCTTTGCTTCAAACAGAGCAGCCAGTGAGTTTGGAATTCCTTATCTATGCTGACTACAATTCTCGCAAAGGAGGGGGCAATGAGGGCAATGTTTTTCTGTTTCTCTGTACTGTTTCTGTTCCTGCATATTTTGTATTATTATGTATTTGTATGTATCTGAATAAAACATTGCATGAAATGTATATTGTGCATTACATATGTGTAACAAGTGTTTTTAAACCATTTTCTAGTGTTGATGACTATTGGTTGTAAAAACTGTAACTTGAACAGTGTGATTATTACATGTATTAACCTTTGTTGTTTCTGTTTCTGTACAAATGTATTTTAAAGCTTTGAACAACTTTGTCACTCCCATTTACAGGAAAATTCGGGAGGGGTGTTAGAGTTCTTGTGTTGCCTTGGCGAATTATTCCTGTACAAAGCAAAAGCATTCTCATGGTGACGTGAATGCCAGGTGGCTGGATAACAGAGAAGCCTTGGCTTTGTTTACATCCTCATGAGATAGGGAGCGAGAAGACCATGTTATGGCTAGCAATGGATCTTCCCATGAAAGCGAAGCCTCCTGATATCCTTCTGTGGGAAGCCTTGCTCAGGCCCCCCTGAGCAAGGAGGAGGGGGGGAACTCAGTGCATAGATGCAGCACTGCCAACCAATGCTGTGTGCTTTGAGGCCTAGTGTGTGTAACAGCTAACTTCCAGCCAATCAGAAAGCTAGAAGAACTGAATATACAACCATGCAAAATGGTGTTCTATGTCTTCTTGATTTCTAGTGTCTTTTAGTCATGTAGTTCTTCACGTGTTCACTTCCCGTGGACTGGGCAGAGTGAGCTATGCCTGGCTTTGGGTATAGGCCATGGCAGGAACTCTGGCCCTGGGATCAATACACGGAACTCTGCTTATAAGTTTGTTTTGTTTTTCCTTTTACAATGATGTATCCTGTATATTCATCTTTTTCATTGTTGCGATAATGTACTGTATCTGCATTATTGCCTTATGCTAAACAGTAAACACTGTTGGCCCTAACAAGCTGCATTCTTGTCTGTTTATTCTCAAGCCTCGGGTTTTTCCCCTTTAAGCCAGCATATATCCCAACAGTTTTTAGAGAATGCCATCTAGTATCCTTTACCACCACCACTCTCCCAATGTCTCTTTCTCACCTCCCAGTTTATAAAAAGCCCTGAGATCAATTTGGAGGGCATACAACTAAAGACATAGACACTCAAATCCTTCCTTCCTTTTTAGAATTCTTTCTGAAGGGAAACACCCGCTAAATTTTCATCCCGGACAGTTACAGGTTCAAACGTGTGTGTCAGTCAGGTGGCACACTGTTACCACAACTGCTCTCAGACACGTGTCTTTATTTCATTTACATTCCAATGCATACATATATGTTAAGGGATTCTTGATGCTGACAAAAAAACACTGAAGGTTTTACTTACATACAAGTTTCTTTTAAAGGGGAATATTTGTTGCATACACATCCACAAGTCTAAAGGAGAAGACACAACATTCCACAAGGGCAATATAAATCAGAGCCAATAAGAAGAATACAAAATATATGGATGAATAAGAACTGGGTAAGGTTTGAGAACTCAGATTGCAATCTCATAGACCAAGCAAAATAATTCAGATTGATTAATGTGCCATTGTTGTTTTCGACTCCTAGCGACCCTATAGACCAGGGCTTTCCAAAGTTTTCCTGCGGCGACACACCAACTACCGTTGGTGTGTCGCCGTGGGAAAACCTAGAAGTGCCGCCGTTGCGGCAGCACGCAAAAACCCGGAAGCGCTGATGATGATCAGCGCTTCCGGGTTGTGTGGCGACACACCAGACTCTGTGTGGCGACACACTTTTGTGTCGCGACACACAGTTTGGAAAGCTCTGCTATAGACAGATTTTTTTCCATGACAATCTATCCCTAGCCTATTCTTTCCCAATGGTGCACCCATCGCCACTGTAACTGAGTCTATCCACCTTGCTGCTGGTTGCCCTCTTCTTCTCTTTCCTCCCACCTTCATTTTCATTTTTGACTGTTTACTTGTGTATCAAAAATTTAATATTGTTCCCAGTCTCCCACTTTTTTAAAAAAAAATAAGAAAAAGTCATAGTTAAATTTCAGTATAGGAAAACACAGTAAATTGCTATGAGAATTTCTCATTGTTTGGAAAAAAGTTTCTTCATTCACTTACAGGAGAGGACTGAGAAAAGCAGCGGGAAGGGAATGGATAAGAGACAGAAATCCATCAGGTGCGTCTGTTGGAAGTGACTGAAGATAGATTGGAGACTGCTGGAGAAGCACTATTCCTTGTACAGATGCCAGGCGTGATTTCATCAAGGGCATCTCTAGCAAATTATTGGAGTAACTGAATTCCTTCCCATTCCAAGTCTACCTGGAAGATCAACACAAACTCTGTTTGCAGGGTTTCTGATTTGTAAATCCATACTGATGACTCTTAATAAGGTTTTAGCACCTTATGTAGCATGGAATATTAGATCTCCCAGGTTTTTGAAACAGAGGTGGAAATGTTTATTTTATTAATTGGATTTAGAGGCCACCTGACTCCCAAACAACTCTGGGCAGCTTACATCTCAAAAGTAAGAAACAATAAAATGACAGTTGCGCGATGGGAGGTCTCTGGGGGGATGCTGTTCCAGAGGACAGGTGCTACAACAGACAAGGTATACTTCCTAGATTCCAGTAGTTGACACTGTTTAATTGAATGACCTGGAGCACAGACACTCTGCCTGATCTTACTTATTGCAGTTCATACCAATAGCAATAAGAACATAAAAGGGAAAAAAAAACAATAAAAACCGACATTCAAAAAAACAACTCGTGGTGCCCTAAAACAACACTCCCCAATACATTAATCAATGGGCTCCAGCCTCACCCTGTCCCAATGTTTGTGGGGAAAGCCAGCTTTTTAAGGCCTTCCAGAAGGCTTCAAGAGCAGCCCCATGTAGTGTGCATTACAATAATCTGCTTGTGTGGTGACTAGGGCATGAGTGCCTGTCTGAAGGGCCTTCTAGTCCAGGGCCTCCCAGTCCAAACGCATCTGGCACAAGAGATATACCTTTGTGAAGGCCTTTTTTGGCTACATCTTCCACCTGCTCTATGAGCAGGAGCTGAATATCCAAGAAGATCCCCAGATTGTGCACAAGTCTCAAATGGGAAAGTGCCACCCCACTGGGCCAGCAATGGAATACCTCCTGATCTGGGGTGGGTGGTGGTGGGGCAAAGAGGCAAAGCAACTCGATCTTCAGGATTGAGCCTAAGTCTATTCTCATCCAGATCTTCACAGCCTTCAAATGCTGGGTTGGGACTTCGACTGCATCACTTGGCCAGCCAGGGTTTACGATGTACAACTGGGTATCATCTACATATTGATGATACCTGACCCCAAACCAGTGGATGACCTCACCCAGTGGTTTATGTTGATGTTAAATAGAAGGGAGAGAATGTTGAACCCTGCGGCACCCCACAAGTGAGGGCCATGGGCGCAAACACTCCCCGCCTGTCAACACCAATTGAAACCAGCCACAGAGAAAGGAGGAGAACCACCATAAAACAAGGCCTCCTACCCCCAACTCCTGAAGCTGGTCTCCAAGGATACCATGGTCGATGGTATCAAAAGCAGCTGAGAGATTAGGGAGCGCAAGGAGAGATGCACCCCCACCTTCCTGGCTTCACCACAGGTCATCAACAAGCACAGCTGATGCTGTCTTCATACTAAACCCTGGCTTGAAACCCAACTGAAATTAGTCTAAATCATCTGCCTCCTCCAGAGTCCTCTGGAGCTGAAGTCCAACCACCCTCTCTACCACCTTCCCTAAAAAGGGTTGGAGACTGGATCGTTGTTGTCCATGACTTTATCCAGATATTTGCTTCTTTGCAGTAGACTCTCAGACTTGCCACAGCTTGATTGGGTTTTTTTAAATCATTATAACTGCAGATAAGAATAAACTCATATTCACATAGAATATCTGCCTATATAGCAATCAAAGCATACATATACAGTAGGTTGATGACCCAGAGTTTAAATTCTAGAGTCAATGAATCCCACCTTTCTGAGTCAATGAATATTTGGCCATTCTGTTCAAGCCCAAAGAGCCAGATGGCTTATACTGAAATAAAAATGATCTCAGGTCAGGTCATGGCTTTGTGTATTTTTCTCTGGCTTGCTGGAATGAGTAGGGTATTTGATTTTAAAACTGTTGAGCTTATGTTACGGCTCACACTAATGTTATGTGTTTCCTGCCTCAAAACATCGCTGCTGCTGTCAAAGAGGGCTCCAAGTGTTGCAGAAAAAGGAGTTCAAGGGTCACATCTTTGGTCCAGGGTATGGAGAGACCATATACAGTGGGGCAAAAAAGTATTTAGTCAGCCACCAATTGTGCAAGTTCTCCCACTTAAAAAGATGAGAGAGGCCTGTAATTGACATCATAGGTGGACCTCAGCTATGAGAGACAAAATGAGAAAACAAATCCAGACAATCACATTGTCTGATTCGGAAAGAATTTATTTGCAAATTATGGTGGAAAATAAGTATTTGGTCAATATCAAAAGTTCATCTCAATACTTTGTTATATATCCTTTGTTGGCAATGACAGAGGTCAAACGTTTTCTGTAAGTCTTCACAAGGTTGGCACACACTGTTGCTGGTATGTTGGCCCATTCCTCCATGCAGATCTCCTCTAGAGCAGTGATGTTTTGGGGCTGTCGCTGGGCAACATGGACTTTCAACTCCCTCCAAAGGTTTTCTATGGGGTTGAGATCTGGAGACTGGCTAGGCCACTCCAGGACCTTGAAATGCTTCTTACGAAGCCACTCCTTCGTTGACCGGGCGGTGTGTTTGGGATCATTGTCATGCTGGAAGACCCAGCCACGTTTCATCTTCAATGCCCTTGCTGATGGAAGGAGGTTTGCACTCAAAATCTCACGATACATGGCCCCATTCATTCTTTCCTGTACACAGTACAGTCGTCCTGGTCCCTTTGCAGAGAAACAGCCCCAAAGCATGATGTTGCCACCCCCATGCTTCACAGTAGGTATGGTGTTCTTTGGATGCAACTCAGCATTCTCTCTCCTCCAAACACGACGAGTTGTGTTTCTACCAAACAGTTCTACTTTGGTTTCATCTGACCATATGACATTCTCCCAATCCTCTTCTGGATCATCCAAATGCTCTCTAGCAAACTTCAGATGGGCCCGGACATGTACTGGCTTAAGCAGGGGGACACGTCTGGCACTGCAGGGTCTGAGTCCCTGGCGGCGTAGTGTGTTACTGATGGTAGCCTTTGTTACGTTGGTCCCAGCTCTCTGCAGGTCATTCACTAGGTCCCCCCGTGTGGTTCTGGGATTTTTGCTCACTGTTCTTGTGATCATTTTGACCCCACGGGGTGAGATCTTGCGTGGAGCCCCAGATCGAGGGAGATTATCAGTGGTCTTGTATGTCTTCCATTTTCTAATTATTGCTCCCACAGTTGATTTCTTCACACCAAGCTGCTTGCCTATTGCAGATTCAGTCTTCCCAGCCTGGTGCAGGTCTACAATTTTGTTTCTGGTGTCCTTCGACAGCTCTTTGGTCTTCACCATAGTGGAGTTTGGAGTGTGACTGTTTGAGGTTGTGGACAGGTGTCTTTTATACTGATAACAAGTTCAAACAGGTGCCATTACTACAGGTAATGAGTGGAGGACAGAGGAGCCTCTTAAAGAAGTAGTTACAGGTCTGTGAGAGCCAGAAATCTTGCTTGTTTGTAGGTGACCAAATACTTATTTTCCACCATAATTTGCAAATAAATTCTTTCCGAATCAGACAATGTGATTGTCTGGATTTGTTTTCTCATTTTGTCTCTCATAGCTGAGGTCCACCTATGATGTCAATTACAGGCCTCTCTCATCTTTTTAAGTGGGAGAACTTGCACAATTGGTGGCTGACTATATACTTTTTTGCCCCACTGTATATTGATTATACCCAGAAGAAGTCTAAACCTGGAGTTTAGAAAGCAACTGAAAGACAAAATCTTACACAAGGAAAAAATAAATATTGGCCAAAGAGTAGTTTTAAATGCATCATTTATTGGTTTATCAAAATTATATTAACTTTGCTTCAATGCCAAATATTTTAATTAAAGATTTTAAGTATACAGTCTTATTTAAGGTTTGCTACCAACTCACATCTCTTGAATTAAGGTACACTTAGACATGTTAAAAGACATAGAATCCAATGCATTGATAAAGAGGATAAGAAATCTACAAATGCAGGCTTCAGCAGTTTGAGAGCTGTCTTTAAGATTCAAAATGACTCTCTTTTCAGTATTCACAGGGATAAATAAGTCCTGGGTAATACTACTTCTCACTTAGTAGCAACTAGGACTAGTTAACATAGCTACCAATTTATCCTCAAGGAGGATTGGACAGTGCATGGGCAGATTACCAGCTTGCCAAAGGACCTACCAAAAGCATGTTGATGTGGCTACAGAAACACTACAGGGAGTTAATTCTGTCTTTGCTGCAAACAAGTATAAGGAGGTGCAGTATATACTGTATGGGGAAAAAATCATCTCTGAATCTTTTGCTCTGCTGTTACTGCTTCAAAAACTACTTCATTGACAAAGTATTCATGTAAGAATAGATTTAAGAGCTGCAAAAAGTACATCATAAAACTAATTCATACTACACAATGAAATGTGGAGGCTCAGATATTGGTGTTATTACATGGCTAATCAAACCTGGTTACTTATTCAAATCATATGAAAGGAGAGGACACTATTACACAGTTTTGGGAGGAATGTATGAAGAACGTGCTTTTACCTAAGCATTGCTATCTAGTGAAGGTATGCAAGAAGTGAAGATGTTGAAGGTGGCTCATTCACTACAATGAAGCTGCTGAAAGAAATGGGTAAGACTACTATGGTTCCTGCATATCTCAGAGGAGAGAACGAAGAATCTTTTCTTTCTGTCGAGGAAAACGGGCACTGAGTAACCTGCTTTCCAGCGAACTCATAGCAGGAGCTGAAGGTGCTGGGCGTGAGTCATTCACCAAGATGTATCTCCTGAAGAGTGGAAGAAAGTAATTGGAAGAAAGAAAACTAGTCAGCGACCTCTATATTGAAATATTCATTAAATATAATTGTTACATTTAAATGAACATTATTTTTTTAGAGTGCAGCCTCCACCATGCCACTCATGGCCAAGTGTGGCGTTAACCAAGAAAAACAGAAGTTCTTAACTGTGGTCACTAACCAGAACTCTACAAGTTAACAAAGTAAACAGTTTCTGTTTCAAGTAAAATAAAATACAAACATAAAATTGTAACTACATTATGGAGGTGATCAAAGCATTTCACGTTTTATAGACAGTATAACAAATTTTTGCTACATTCAAGGAGATGGAATTGTATGGGTCTGACGAGTCGCTGTATGTAAAGAAGTCAGAATTGTTGGGTTACTTCACCAATTGGGAGTTCTGAGATGGACCCTTGTGTCCTTATGGAAGGTGCAAGACAACAGAAGCAACAGAAAGTATGTGCTCCTACATGAGCTACTTAGGTAAATGTTACTTTTCATTCTGGTGTGTCACACATAATTTCGTGTTCATTTAGGTTCAGTTGGCATTACAGAAGTAGTAGAAGTAAAAACCAGGAACAAGGGACATGCCTCAGTTTTACAACCTATTCTTCTGGAACAAAACCTACAAGAGGTCCATGCATTTTGATTTCACAACTCCTGTGGACCATAAATCATTTTCTGTAAGAAGAGTTATTCTGGCATCCTCTCTTTGAAATAACTTTTCAAAAGGAGAGAAGTTTGGAATTTGCAGTACATTTATTGTGCAAGTATACACTTGCCAATTCAATTCCAGTTCAATGCTTGTTTACCTTCTATTGATTTTCATATTTTTACTGTTGCCATGCTCATTTTCCCAATAGAGGAAACATTCAGTAAATCTGATAACATAGTGAATATGGAAAGTTGTTTTTAAATGTCTGAGAATCTCTGTATTACATTAGCTACAGTAGAGCTCTGAAAAATTCTGCACGTTCATAGAAATACCTCGTATTATATTAGAGGTGGGAACTACTAAAGATGTCTAAAAACCTTGCATATAGTGCAGAGGTAAGGATGAAATCTAGTACTCCTTGCTTTTTACTCTGGATCCATTGATGCATCTGTGAAAGCAGGAGCTTGTCCAAAGATCTCTAGATCCTGTTATGTGCTAGCAATGTGAAGGTAGCATCAGGTTTGGCATTTTTATCAAGGCAGACAGTCTGGCATTATAGAGAACCAACTCTACCCTTTTGGCAAGTATCCATAAAACTGATCACTGTAGGGAAATGTAATAAAAATGGATGCCATCTATCTGCTCAGTTAAGCTTTCCAAATGTTCAGGTTGTAGTAGCAATCCTGAAACAGCATTTTTCTAAAACTGACTTAATAATTCCCCTTTTACTTAAAAACCTATCAAACTTTGAAAATACAGTGCACTGAAAGACCACGCTGAAAATTTGCTCTCTCTGTCTTACATAAATCCATGAAATGAAAATGTAATGCTGACACAACCAATACTTTTGCTAGCAAAGGAGTGTTGGCATGTGAACATCTGTTATCTATCAAATATACCCTTTGTCCGGAATTGATCTGGTTGGTTGCAGAGTTTTCTCTTGATGCAGTTTGCTTATTCCGTGTTCCTTTCTAAATTTCAGTTTGGGATGATAAAGTTTTATGTTCAGATCTTCAGTAGTTGGTATCCCCCAGACCAGCCTACGAACAGAACGGATTACGCTGAATTAAATATATATTATTTAAGGACAAAAAAATGTATCTCAATGTAATACAATCTGGGTGTTTGAATATTTTGCAATCCTACAGTATGTCCACTTCCATTGGGACAAACATGAATAGGAGTGGGCACTGGGGCTTTCGACATGCACTTTGTCTTCTGTAGGATATTCCCAGGCATTCTAAAGAAGGCCTACTAGTTGCCATACTTCGTTTATAATTTCTAAGAGAGCCAGATGCCATCATCTTCCCATTGCAACCATCATGTATTTTCAAACCCCTTCCACCTTTTTCATAACCCCAAAACTTGGTTAAGGTGCAGGTGTTGGAGGTATGAATCCAGTGGCACTCACTCTTTAGCACCTTGTACCCTACTGACCACAAAGTGCAATGGGATGTCAATAGAGGTTTATTCCGTGTCCCTCTTTGCCACTCTGCCTGCTCTTTCCTAATCTCAGGTCATTTCTTTCTGGTTTTCTTCACAGGCATACACACAGAGCACAGACTGTGGGACTCTCCACAGGGTAGGATGTAGCTAGCTAAGTGCTGGGCTTTGTCTGTCTTCAAAATGTTTTTCTTGTAAAAAAATGTCCTTTCAGTTAGAATTATAAAGCCTGCTTCACTAAGCCTTGCTCAGGAGAGATTCCCGCTCTCAGGAACACTCATACTAATGTTAGAGATCGGGTTTCAACCAAGCATGTCTCACACACAGACTTGAAGGAGACGACAGCCTCTGCTGTAATCTGATCTTACTTGCTTTGTGTGGGAGGGGCTGCATCCTGGTTTCCTGTTTCCTTCTCTTCCTTTTTTTCTGTTCGGATCTCCTACCAAGGAGCATGGCAGCTATGGCTGCTGCCGCATGTTTCTCATACTTCCATACAGCAGGGCCACATTAATGAAGACTCTGGGTTTGGTCAGAACCACTAGCTCGCACGGACCGTTTCTACTAAGGAACTGTGAGTTACAATAAAATTGTAAACTCTTTTTTATGTAACTTTACATTAACGTGTGAAGTGTGTTTATTTTGTGTTTTGAACTTATTAAGCCTTGTGCAAGTTTATGGGAACGCTTCTACTCTGCTATATACTAATAAGAAGCTGCGTGGAGTTCTGGTACTACCATCCCAGAATTCCTACAACTAACACAGAGAATGTGTCTACCTGCAATAGAAAGTAGCTCTGTTGTCATCTGTTTCTTTAAACCTGGCTTAATGTACATACAAACAAACAATAACCAACTTGATAGGCTTCAGAACATTTTAATATACATAAAACTTCACATAATTGCAGGCAGTGAGGATGGTTCCTGTTTCTATCTCACCTTCCCAAAATAAAAACATTTTAAAAAATTAAATAAGCATCCCAGCACTGCAGTTATACAGAAAATAGTATAAATAAGAATAAAAAATAAAATGGAGTGTGTCAGAGTAGCACAGTTGGTGCAACCCAAGAGTGGTTCAGAACAAATTTGCTTTGAGTCTGTAACTTCCAATATATACAGACTTTACTAAATACAAATATATGTACACAGGCAAAATACCTTTTAACCAACTATACACAGCAATACACAATCCAGCAACTCCTACAACACCCAGCAATATGGATTCCTCCCAACTGCCTTATATCCATGTAACTTTGCTAAGTCATTCAGTGGTGATTGAATCAGGTCTGTGCAATTAGCTCTTCAGTTTCCCCGGAGCTAATTGTCCAGTGCTCTCAGCTGTGCTGCCTTATTCACTGCAGTAAAATTCTTAATACAATGTCTGGGTATACCCTGACAGAGTGTTGTTTCTCAAGTTTATTAGAGCCAAGGATACAAGAAGGTATTAACAGAATAATACAGAGCACAATTATTTATGAAGAAATAGCCAACAAAACTGAGCTTCATTATAAGAGAAGTTTGTTAAGGAATTCCTTATCAAACAGAACAAACCCTTTTCTCAATTATTTTTCTTGGTGAATCCTAGAAGGATTTCTGTGTAATCTAGCTGGACAGGAAAAGCTGAGGTATGCCCTGCAGATGTTAAAGTAGGATAGAAATCACCCCAAATCCCCCAAATTTACTCAAAGACAAAAATACCTAAAAAGAAGGATGAAAAGGCAAAAAATTTAAAAATTGAGTGCTGCGCCATACGTGGAATAACATTCTATTCTAATTTCAGGGGGATTAAATCTTAATATGACAGAATAAGAGCAAGATATTTTAAACCATACTAAAAGGAATTCATTTTAAAAAAAACAATTCAGCATTTTAAAAGGATTTATTTGTTTGTTTGTTTATTTATTTACCTGTAAGGGAAGTGCCTAGGAAGGTTAATGGTAGTTTCTTCCATCACACTATATGGGCGACCGTGATATTCTTTGTAAGGCTTCATCCAAGTAAAGAATGATTGAGGAATAACGTCAGAATATTCTAAATTTTGAACTAGGTAACGAGGAATAAAAAGGAAGAGGTATGAATGTTTAGGCATGTTACATATCATTTGTTAAACTTACATTCTTGTTTTTAAACTGGCCTTACATTCAACAAACTTTCTCAGTGTTGGTTTCCCTCAGTTATAAGGCTGTTTACTATGTATTCACAGATATTGTAAAGCAGGGGTGGGGAACGTCTGGCCCGCGGGCCGTATAAGGTGCGCACAATTGGCTCCTGCCCACAAACCCCGCCCCCGGTCTGCAAATGATGTTATAAATATCCAAATGGCCCTAGGCAGAAAAAAAGGTTCCCCACCCCTGTTGTAAAGTATAACTTCTGATCAAGCATAATTTGATACAACAGAGCAGTCCCATGCATACCTACTCACAACTAAGCCTGAGTTCAATGGGAATTATTCCCACTGAATGATAAGGAAGAATAAGATTGCAATTTAAGATACGCAGTGCTTATATTTATCTACTTTGATAATGACAACCCAGTTATGGAATATTCTCCTGCTAGAAGACTTACCTAATACCTACTTTGTCCTGTCTTTTCACTATCAGGCACAGACATGTTCCATATGTTTTTACCCTCCATATGTGATTCTTAATAGTATACTGCTTTTATCAACTCTTTCTTCTTTTTATTGAATGATTGGTTTATTATATTGCTGATTTTGTACATTTGATACTAGAAAAGGTTTCACTGATTTGTGCAGTATGTGGGTGAAAATAAATACATGCATTTACTATTTATTCCCTATTGTATCCAAGGGTGGAAAATCATCATAGCATTCAGGTCATACTCCTTTGAGACACGATTTTTAAAAGTTATAGAATTTTTTAATGGGCTTATAAACTACCCCTATCAAAGTAGATTCTCAGTGGCATACCTACCTGGTACAGCAATCAGATTACAATACCCAAAATTAAAAACCAAAATACACCAGATTTACAGACATTGCAGGAAATAAAAAGAAAACATATCAAGTCCAAAAGGCAGGCCAAAACAGCCAGATCTTTACAGCTTTTTGAAAATTCAGGGATGGGGTCAGTGTAATCTCTACAGGAATGTGGTTCAAGAAATGGAGACAGTAACTGAGAAAGCCCTACTCCATGGGCCAGCTGATGGCATTCTCTAAGAGAAGATCCTCTCTCTTCCTTATCTTTATGGATGGACAGAAACTACTGTGAGTAGACAGTCCTGAAAATACCCAGATTCTAAGCCATAAAGGCTTTAAAGCTGAAGCAAGCACCTTGAATTGCACCAAGAAGTAAATGCAACTACTGTAGTGCAGCCTCACAGCAAGTGGCATTAAACCAGTGAACCAATTAAAACCCATAACTGCCCGAGCTGTTGCATTCTGGACAGCTGAAGCTTCTAAGCAGTCTCCAAGGCCAGCCTGTCAGCACCCCAAATTATTTATTTATTTTTCAAATTTAGATACAGTAGCTGCCCATCTCACAAACAAGTGACTCGGCTGGCATACAAAGAGCTAAAAACAATCAAATAAATACATTAAAAATATTAAAACCCAACTAAAACAAAGAATAAAAGATGAAGGGATGTTAAAAATAAGGGAGCCACCTCACTAGTTTACCAGTCCCCTGGGATCCCCAGGCCTGCTGGCATAACCAAGTCTTGAGGGACCTCCAGAAGCTCAATTTCATCTGCCCATCCTACCAGATCCAGCAGGGAGGGTATGTTACGGGTTTCATCGCCTAGGGAGCTACAAGGCCAACCTCACCTTGGGCAGGAGAAGATTCCACAACACGGGGGCCACAGCAGAAAAGGCCCCCCACCTAGGGCCCGCCAAATGTAGCTCCCTAGGCGATGAAACCCGTAACATACCCTCCCTGCTGGATCTGGTAGGGTGGGCAGATGAAATTGGGGAGAGGCGGTCCCTCAAATAACCCGGTCCCATGCCATGTAGGGCTTTAAAGGTCAACACCAGCACCTTGAATTGGACCCGGAAACAAACTGGTAACCAATGCAGCTCGTGAAGCAGAGGTGTAACGTGTTCTATCAGAAACATACATAACTGCTTGCACCACTGCATTTTGCACCAGCTGAAGTTTCCAGATACTCTTCAAGGGCAGCCCCATGTAGAGTGCATTGCAGTAGTCTAACCGGGAGGTGTGTTTGCTGCCTTATGTGAACTTACGTGAATTAGGGAGCTGTCTGTCTGAGTCACTTTCATATACCTTCGGTTTGTTTTGAATGTGAGCCATGTTTTTCCCCTTGTCCCTTTGGTAACTGATTTGGCCTGTTTCTGTCAAGGTCACCTTCCTTACTGTCTACACAGACCCATGTAGAACATGTTAAAATAATCCAAATGAGAGATGACCAAGGCATGAGTATTATTTATATTTATTGAGAATTTTACATAAAGTAAAAAGCAAATCTAAAGAAAAAGATAGGATAGAAAAGAAAGAAGAAAGATGAAATAAGTGCAAGAAAAGAAAAAAGCAAGAAAGAAAACTAAAGTTATGAAAAAATGACTTCCAACCTTCTCTTCAAGAGATATTAACAAACCTATCATCTTCCCTCCCTCTTAACTCTTCCAGAAATCCCTTCAACCCCTCATTTAATTCTCATCTGTTTCAATCATTAAATCCATAAATCATCATTTTGTTTTTTTCTTCTTTCAGCAAAAAGTCCATAAAAGGTTTCCAGTCTTTTTTTTTTTAAAAGCACTTGTTTTCTCCCTGACCAAAGATCAGTTTTACCATTTTTAGATTTTCTCCATTGTGGGAATTTCAATACTCTTATATTCCAAAAAAATTCATAACTTCCTGTTTCGTTTCTCTATCAACTCTGTCAGTCCCTTTGTTTATCAAAGTCAGCAGTCCAAAACAAACACTTTTTCCCATGAAGGTCATGAAGGTATGTTTTGTTTATTTACTTTACTTTACTTTATATATTTATTTTACTTTGGCTCCTTTTACTTGTTTAATTAGCAAAAGTCTCAAATTCAGCTGGTACCTTAGTCCGTTTTTAACTTTCTTAGTCCAAATTCTCAGACAGCTTTTTGCTTTTAATTTCTTACTATTTTTAATCCTTAACTTTTATTTCTTTCCATGGGTTAAAGATCTACTCAACAGGCTGGGATTAGCCTCTCTGTTGATTCGAAGGACTCTTTTGTCAGTAGATTTTTTTTGCATAACAAAAAAGGTGCTTAAGAAGTAGACTCAGCAAGCTCAATGTCCCTTTGTTGTTGTTGTTGTTGTTGTTGTTCAGTCCTTTAGTCGTGTCTGACTCTTCATGACCCGTGGACCATAGCACGCCAGGCCTTCCTGTCCTCCACTGTCTCCCGGAGTTTACTCAAATTCATGTTCATTACATCGGTGATGCTATCTAACCATCTCATCCTCTGCCATCCCCTTCTCCTTTTGCCTTCAGTCTTTCAACAGTCTCCAACTGAGGTTTGGAGCTTGTTCTCTTCTGCGGCTCTTAGCATTCTACTTGAAAGATGCTGGCAACACCCCTTTGGATCCTGCCAGCCTTCTCTCAAGGAGCAGCCTTCTGAAGCACAGATGGGTGATCTCCTAGCTTCTCCTTTGTCCAGGGAAGCACCGTTTGCTTGGTTATAAACCTGGATGCTGGCTAGATCCTCATAGTTGTCTCTGCCATTAGGCAAAGGCATATTAACTCACCATTGCTCTACCAGAAGTCCGACCAAGGCATGAGTGATAGCAAGCAGGAAAGGTTGTGCAAAGGACCTCCTAGCCACAGCTGCCACCTGCTCATCAAACTAATTTTGCCCAGGGAAGCATGACCCCATCCAGAATTAAGGATGGAATTTCTATGGAATCATAAGGCTTTTGCACTCACAGCCATTCTATCTTAATGGAATTGAACCTAAACCTGTTCATCCCTATCCAAACCCTAACAGTCCCCAGGCACCAGGAAATCATCCCAACCATGTCTCCTGTTTGGCCAGCAATTGAGACATAGAGCTGAGTATCGTATACTCTATACTGATCTGACTCTGTGCCAACTGATGACCTCATTCAGTGGCTTCATGTGCATGTTAAATAGGAAGGGAGAAAGTGTCAAACACTGTAGAACCCCACAATAGAGGGCCCTGATCCTTGACTTCTCTCTCCCCATCACTACTGACTGGAACCACACATTCAAGAAGATGGGAAAGCAGTGAAAAACAATGCCTCCCACTCCCAGTACCTGGAGGCAGTCTAGAAGGAAACCATGATTAATGGTATTGAAGACTGCTGAGAGATCAAGCAAGACCAAGAGGGTTGCACTTCCCCTGTCCTGGTCTGGCTAGACGTCATCCACAACAGTGATCAATGAGGGCTTGGTCCCCATATCCAAAGTGAAAATGATCCAAAAGGTTATGAGTCTTAATAACTATAGCATGAGCATTTATTTTCATAGAATAGCAATGTTCTTCCAAATAAACACCAGCTAATGCATCAGGAAAGTTTTGTGCATTTAAAATATGTAATTTCATTTAGTTTAATTTCATGTGGGAAAGATTAAAGCAGAATTAAATTATTATATCACTTGAATATTAACATTTTGGTTGCACTCAGAATATGTGTATGTATATTCAGATAATATATGGTTTATAATAATGAGGAACTTAGTTAAAATTAATATCTAAAAATAATGATTTAAATGTTAAGTTAAATTAACTGACCCCTTTCCTTGCCATGCAAAGAGACAGATATTAAGGAAGTAGCACAGATCTTAAAGAATGGCTCCTTTTGTTTAAAAGGTTCCTCAAATCAGGGACAAACAATATTCTCTAGGGCCCTGGTTGAATCCATGCAAAGACCTTTGTCCTATTTTTAAAATTATTTCTTTAAGGAATTTTGTATAGTTCTATTGTTTTTTATTTTTATTATGTTTTCTACTTCCCCTCTGGAATCACTTTTAGTGATAAAAAGCACATAACTAATTTTATAAATGAATTCTATCAGGTACAAACTATGCTTTGTTTGTTGTTGTTGTTCAGTCGTTAAGTCGTGTCCGACTCTTCGTGACCTCGTAGACCATAGCACGCCAGGCCTTCCTGTCCTCCACTCTCTCTCGGAGTTTACTCAAATTCATGTTCATTACATCGGTGATGCTACCTAACCATCTCATCCTCTGCCGTCCCCTTCTCCTTTTGCCTTCAGTCTTTCCCAGCATCAGGGTCTTTTCCAGTGAGTCCTCTCTTCGCATTAGGTGGCCAAAGTATTTGAGCTTCAGCTTCAGCATCTGTCCTTCCAATGAGCAGTCAGGGTTGATTTCCTTTAGGATTGACTGATTTGACCTCCTTGCAGTCCAAGGGACTCTTAAGAGTCTTCTCCAGCACCACAGTTTGAAAGCATCAATTCTTCGGCGCTCAGCCTTCCTTATGGTCCAACTCTCACAGCCATACATTACTACTGGGAAAACCATAGCTTTAATTATACGGACCTTTGTCGGCAAGGCGATGTCTCTGCTTTTTAATGTGCTGTCTAGGTTTGCCATAGCTTTCCTCCCAAGGAGCAAGCTTCTTTTAATTTCATGGCTGCAGTCACCGTCTGCGGTGATCTTGGAGCCCAAGAAAATAAAATCTGTCACTGCTTCCATTTCTTCCCCTTCTATTTGCCAGGAAGTGATCTATCTATCTATCTATCTATCTATCTATCTATCTATCTATCTATCTATCATCTATCTATCTATCTATCTATCTATCTATCTATCTATCTATCTTATTTATACCCCGCCTATCCCCTCCCTAATGGAGGACTCTAGGCGGCTTACAACATCATTACATATATTTTAATTATACATCCATATATATTACAATACCCGCGCAATTAGGGAGGGGGTGAGGGAACCTGCTCTTCTTTCTAGGCATCGGAACTACAAGCCCCAGAATGCCTCGCTTTCAGAGCCGGCTGCTGACATCCCGGAAGTTGTTAAATTGGGATCCGTCGTCCTCTGCCGCCGCCCTCAGCCGCCATCCACGGGCTTCTCCAGATCTTCGTCTTCGGTTCCGAGGCGACTCCCCGACAGGATGCCAGCATATTGCCCCACGTGAGTGGTACCCATTTATCTACTTGCTATTTAGCTTTCGAATCGCTGGGTTGGCAGAGAGCTGGGGCTAGTGACGAGAGCTCACCTCGCCACGCGGATTCGAACTGCCGACCTTATGGTCAGCAGACTAACAGCTCAGCGGTTTAACCCGCTGAGCTACCGCACCCCTTTATGGGACGCGTGATGGGACCAGATGCCATGACATGCATTAATTCAATCAGCCTTAAAGAGGCAAGCTGGTGAATTATTCAGTTTTGAACGTACTGTATTTGATAGATCAGAAAAAGCCGTTCTATAATATGTCTCATCTGTGCTAGATGAATTGACCTCAAACATAACACAGCCATAATACACACCTCAAACATTACAAAGCTATCCTATCAATGGAGAGTTTTTTTGAGCCTAGTTTAAAGATGATGGACAAAAGAACTTCATGAGGAAGCAGTACATATTTGTCTAGCATTTTGTCTAAACTAGATTTCTTTGTCAACACGTGCTTTGATAGCCTGACATGGCTCTGTAGCCTGGACAAATAATATATTACTGTGGTAACATAGAAGTTGTAGAGGCCATGGGCCTAATTTAAATAAGGTGCCAGGTGCAACAGAATGTTGCACAGCTAAGCATTTGTTGCCTGAAAGGCATCACGTTTAAATACTGTAGAACTTAATAGTACAGAATCTGAAATCTTGGAGAAGAATGAGCTTGTCATCAGGTAAAAAATACATATTATACCAGTTACAAATATTACGACTCTATATGACCTCAAGGGATACAATCTTCTTCGCCATCATTTGTAACATCAGTTAATTGGATTTCTCAGGCAAGTTATAAAGGTACGTCTTAAAGGTAGGTTATCTACTGTTTTCTTCATGTTTAAATATATTAATTTGTAGACTAAACTTATAAATTTGTCACTCAACTAACATATGGAGTCTACTTCAGAGGTTCAAGTTGTACATATATTTAAAAATCTAAACGTTACCAGTGAAATAGCGTGGACAACTCTTTTGTGGTATTTTGTTGCATAACTAAAAAATATACCGGGAAGAAATATTTATTTTTGTTGGAAAATATATTCTATTGATCAGCCAGTAATTACATAGAATGGAAGAAACACTCTCAATTGCATGCCTCATATGTAAACCATATGTTCAGACTTAGTTGTCATTTAGAACAGAAGCCATCGGCTAGTAAATTAAGGTTAAGAACATGCTGACACCGAATGGATCATAACTTCTAATTTTGATTGCTTTTTATGTGATTTATGTGATTTATATTTATTTTTATGTGTTAAACAGCAAGAAAAATTGAGAGCAGAACTTTGAAAAAAATATTCCAGTCCTTTCACCTAAATTTTTGTTGGTATTGTTCATCCTTTAGCATCACCTCTTTTTTAAGACTATTAAGAACTTAATCCATGTCTTAATCTTCCACTGTCTGTTCATTATGCCTTAAACTCATGCCTGATCATTATAAATAGCTTTACTAAGAAAATAATGCTACTAAGTCAATATTAAGAAAAACAGAATCATTCCTTATGGTCCAATTTACATTTAAACTTAAAGGTAAATTATATTTTAATTTGAGCTCAATTCTTTGTGACATTGTAGACACATTATACAGTTCACTTGGCAACCGTATGGAAATGGTTTGCCTTCTCATCACCTTTTTCCAGAATATTTTTCAGCTCCCCAGTCTAACCCTTTAGCCCTGTTATATTAATTAAATAATCAACCTTACATTGCTGAGCGTTATTAGGTGTGAAACAGCGACTGTGAGAACACGGCCTTTTTTCAAATTCTTGCATCAGACGTCGTCCCTCCACTTGCTGAGTTCGTGCATTTTCTTTCCTCCTCCAGACCACCACTCTAAACAAAGGGCATTGTTACAAGTAGCTCTGAATTTTATCTACACGCGTTTAGACTGTCATTCATTTTTAATGATTTCTGCTTGTGCAAGTGGGCTACCAAGATGTATTATGAACTTTGCTGCTGAAGGCAACCCTTTTAGTAACCAATGCCAGGAATTAGATCTTTTTTTTCTGTTTACTTTCACTGTCACTTATCTCATAACAAAAAGGCCTTAAAATATCCCTTCAACAACAGTGGCACTGTAATGATGAGTATACATTTTGGAGATCACTGTGGATGAAATCAGGACTATCAATAGTCATCCCCTTCCCAAGAAACTGTACCACAACTCATTACTGCTAGACCTCAGGACATATGAGCTACTGTATGTTCTCTCTAAGGTGTGCGCATGCATATTCCTCATCAAACCCACAAACTCAGTAAAAAGTTGAGCATACACAATATTAAGTTCTCCCAAAATAATAAATTTAGGCACTATAAAACTCCAGGCTCGCAAGGAGTCTTGCGCAAGCTTGCCACCTTGGAAAGCTTTGGCTTAACGGCAGCTTGGTGATCCCACTGCATGGATTGAGCAGGAACTCTTGCGGGAAGTGCCTTTTGTACTTGGTTTGGGAAAAGCTGTACAATTATTTTACACATATGGCGTGTCAGAAATTAGAGGGAACACTGGATATGAGGCCTTATTTCATCAGGCCTTTGGCAACTTCTATTTATATGCTGCTTCATTAGTTTTTATTAGATTGTGGGTTGGTCCTTTAAATGTGTTATATGATTTCGTGTAAGTCATACTGAACATACCCTAGAAGAGAAAATCAAGTTTTTAATAACAGTGATTATTATTATCAATGGTACCTTATATGGCTTAATGGCTACCTGAGGGACCGTCTCATCCCCATAACATCGAACCGTCCCACTCGGTCATGCAGAGAGGGCAGGCTCTGGACCCCATCAGCAAGGGAATTTCACCTGGCGGGGTCCAGAAGGTGGGCCTTCTTTGTGGCAGCGCCCGCCCTTTGGAACATTCTACCCCCGGAGGTGAGGCAGGCCCCATCGCTCCCGGCCTTCCGGAAGAACTTAAAGACCTGGTTCTGCCGCCTCGCCTGGGAAGGGAGGGGTAACAGTTCCTCCTGGGGATGGATGGTGCCATAGAGCCCTTTTAAACACAAGTTCGTCACCTCTTGGATTTTATATTTATTTTAATTAATTATATTTATGATGATTGTATTATATGTTATTTTAATCGTTTGATTTTTTGTAAACTGCCCAGAGTCCCCTTTGGGGGAGATGGGGCGGTGATATAAATTGAATTATAAATAAATAAATATGTTTTTCAGAAGGGGATTCATAGCCTTCATTGTACTGTTCTATTTTCTTTCTTGAAAATGGCCTACAAAGAAAATAAATTATAATTTTTAACTAGTAGGACCCTGGTCATGTTAGACAGACCAAAAAACAAGTCTGTACTTTGCAAAATGGATTAACAAACTATGTAAGGAACTTTTCTTCAATATGATTTTCCAGTTATAATTTTTTTCAGAAAAGAAAATATATTTTCCTAATCACCTTTTAAACTTAAATATTTTAAGCGTACTTACCAGCATGATTTCATTGGTTTGCAAGTAATCCAGTATTATCGGAAAACTGATAATATCTACGCACAAATATGTGTAAGTCCTACTTTGGCTATGTTTTATTTAACATCAAAGGTTTTCAAAGGTTCTCAAATAGTATGTCAAAAGTGCCAGGAAATGCCTGCCACTAAAGCATCTAAAGGCCAACACAATAACTCTAATATATTATCAATTCTTTCTTTCTTTCTTTCTTTCTTTCTTTCTTTCTTTCTTTCTTTCTTTCTTTCTTTCTTTCTTTCTTTCTTTCTATTTCTATTACCGCTCCATCTCCCCCGAAGGGGACTCTGGGCGGTTTACAACAGTTAAAATAGATAAAAACAGTGCAAATACAAAAACATCATATATCATATAAACACTAATAAATTAAATATAAAATCCAAGGGGCAATAAGATTGTACTTAAAAGGGCTCTATGGTACCAGCCATCCCCAGGAGGAGCTGTTCCTGTTCCCATCCCAAATACCCAAATACCAAAGAAAATTACATTTACAGTGGAATAACTGTAAAACTCAAAAGCAGCATACACGACAGAATCGTTTCTAACACAGGCCACTGCAGAAAAAAGCAGACCTGGAGCCACCTCACTGAGGCACTTGACAGGGGAAAACCAAGCACCACAAGCTGCTTGGCCAGAACACTGGAAATGAGAGCCAGTTTATTCTTTCTGCAGGGGGGCTGGAAACGTTTTACCCTGTATGGATTACGGGGAAGTTTCGTTTAAGCTCTAAATCAAACCTGTATAACTTGATTAACCTGACAAGATAATCACTGGGAGTTCTATGGGATTCGACAGTAGACAAATTGGTGAGGGGAGGCAGGCCGAGCCCTTGGCCTCTGCTCTGTGGGGTGCTACAGGGCTCAGCTCTCTCTTTCTCTCTGTTCCTATTTAACATCAACCACGGGGGAAGGTAATCTGTCAGCATCAGGTTAAGCATCATCAGGATGTTGATGATACCAAGTTATACAGCTCTGCCTGGGAAGTCCAAGTGATGCCTTGGAGGGTCTTCCCCAATGCCTTACGATTGTGTGGGCCTGGACAAGGAGGAACAAGTTTTGATTCAACCCCAACAAGACTTGACTGAACCCTAACAAGACTGAGTGGCTGTGGGTTTTAGCCCCGCCATTCCTCCCTTTCCCCTAGTATCTGGAGACCGTCCGTCATTAACTGGCTGAGATAATCTGAGAATCCTCTCAGACCCACGACTCCTGATTGAGGAGTAGGTAGCAGCCATGGCCAGGAGGGCCTCTGCATAAATCCATGCGCACCAGTTGTGCCTGTTCCTAGATCGGAAGGCACTGCTCAGTCCTGTCCAGGCTGGGCTACAGCAATGTGATCTACAAGGGTTTACCCTTGAGGAGCATTCAGAAGCTTCAGCGGATCCAGAATGTGGCAGCACAGGAAGTTTTTGGTATTACCCATGTAATATCACCCCTATGGGAGCTGCATGGATTCCCAGTAGGCTTCCGGGTGCAATTCAAGATGCTAGTCATCACTTTTAAAGCCCTACATGGCATGGGACCAGGTTACTTGCAAGACTGCCTGTGTCCAATGATTTCTGTGTATTCTACTAGGTCTGGCAGGGTGAGCATGCTCGGGGTCCCTTCTGTGAAGCAATGGCATCTGGCAGGACCCAGAAGGCATGCCTTCTCTGTGGTGGCACTTGCCTTGTGAATCCTGAGATTCGGATGGCCCTGACCTGCTGGTCTTCTGGAAGGCTGTGAAGACCTAGCTCTTCCCCTGGGTGTGGGAAGCAGGATGGTAGTGGAGTCCAGTGTGTGTGTGCTTTTATGCTACTAGAGCATAGCTTTCCAAGCTGTGTGTCACAAGACAGTACTGTGTCACCTGCGGTGTGCAGGTGTGTCGCGTGAAAACCCAGAAGCGCTGATGGCGCGCCGCCGCTGCCAAGTGCAACAGTGGGCCACCAGCGCTTCTGGGTTTCGCTTTTTGTTTGTTCATTGTGCTTTAATTTCTTTGTTTGCCACCCAGAGTTATATGGGTTAAGATGGGTGGACATATAGATTTGTTAAATAAATAAATAAATGTTGAATGAATGTATTAGTGTTTTATCTAATTCTTGTCATATCATTCTTTTTAATTCCTTTTTCAATTTGAGTAAACACAAGTGTGGGTTTTCCAGTCAATATCTCCCCAATGCTTTTTCCAGGAAAGGAGAAGTTTGAGGAAGTAGAGATCTGATCACCTAATATTTTATTTATTTACATTATATGCAATATCCCAATATTTTCTTTCCATTATACAAACCTTTTTTCAGAAGGTGTCAATTCCTAAAGCAGAGAGAAATACTAAATGAAAACAGGGGCAAGGTTTGGAATATAAATATAGAAATGTGTTAGCTATTTTCTTAAAAGAGGTTTTATTATTTTTCTTTTTAAAATGTTATTAAATATTTAAAAACATAATAAAAAAGAAAAATATAATCAAGAACAAACAGAAAAATAGGAAAAGCAAAAAGTGAATAGGAAAGAGATCTACAAGCATTATAACATTAAATAAAAATGTCAAAGTAACATTGGTTTTATTCTATATATTGAAATCTTCTATGTCAATTTAAAACTCCAGAATGTTATTGCAATCAAGATAATATGCAATAATTAATAATAACCCATATAGTCTAAATTATAACCAAAACGAGAGTTTATAATGATTTCTGCCTAATGTAAAGGAATCTATACTTCACAAATCATAAAGAAATGTTAAAGCCTTAGATAAGAAGAAAACCAAACTTTGGATGCAATATAAGCCCACATGTGCAATTATAATCCAGGAATGGTTTCCATGTCACACTGAAATCTTTATCCAATTTTATTTTTCAAACACAAGGTTATTTTTGATATTGATGAGTACTCCCACAATTTACCACATTCTACAGGAGGGGTTATACCTAATTACCAGTGAAAAACACAAAATTTCCTAGCAGCTGTCAATGTATACAAAGCCAGCTTGGTATACTTTGTGGGAATATGTGGTTTGGTAAATACTTAAATTAAATTAAATTAAATTAAATTAAATTAAATTAAATTAAATTAAATTAAATTAAATTAAATTAAATTAAATTAAATTAAATTAAATTCTTAATTGAAAAATAGCAGATTCGAAAGAGAATTCAACCTTTGGAATATGTTTCATTCTTTTATAAATCATTTTCCAAAACTGTTGGGCTTTAAAGTATTGCCATCCATTATGAAAAAATGATCTGACCTGGTTATTACATTTCCAACAATGTTTAGAGAATGAATTATCTATTTTAGCAATCACTACTGAAGTAATATACTATCAGTAAAATATCTTATATCAGTTATCTCTAAGTGTAATATTCCCTGTAAATCTAATGTTTTTCTTCTATTGATATTTCCATTGTTACATGTTGCATTGTTCTGTTTAAATTCTATTTTGTGTTATCAGTGTTATAAATTCAGTTAGGTCTCCAAGGGTTCCATCTTATTTATGTAATTCCTTTAAAACTATACTGCTTTTTGGAGGTTTTGAAACCAGTGAGTTGATTCTGACCATTCCAAAGAAAGAATCTTGAAAGATTTCATCTTTGTTTTATTAATAATTAGATATTGCAGTTATTGGTCAAATTTGGTCAAATTTCTTTATACATTTACCTTCATGGAAACCAGTATTTAATACTGAAGCAAGAGGTGATATTTCTTGACTAATATTTCTTTTTCTATGTTTATCCCATACTTTTAACATGCCACTTATTACTGGATGGTCCCTTATAAATTGTACTTTTCTGTAGGTAACAGCGTTCCGCGTGTGTCATGCCGGCCACATGACCGTGGATGCATCTTCGGACAACGCTGGCTCTTTGGCTAACAAACGGAGATGAGCACCGGCCCCTAGAGTCGGACACGACTGCACAAATGTGTGGGGGAACCTTTACCTTTACTTTATTTGTATCAAACCAGAAGTATTTATGCAAAACAACTGGAAATTCTGCTCCCTTGATAGACACAATCTGACCATACAGTGATATAATCTAGTCTGTAATCCAAGCTAGTTTGGTAATACAATTTGAAGTTTGATTCTGTTAATCTAACTTGTTCTTTTGAGCCTTGTAGAATCTTAGGATTGATCCTTGTTTTTTTACTAGACCACATGAAGTTAGTTATTTGTCTTTGCTACTTGTTTAGTACCTTGTCTTCAATTCGTATTGGAACTATTTGCAATAGAAAATTAAACCTTGGCAAAATACTCATTTTTACCACTGCCAATTCTTCTTAGCCAAGACAATTTTAACTTTCTCCCTCTTAGGATATCTGCCATCATACTTCTCCAAGTCTGTAAAAAAATATTATTTTTCATTTATGCTTTTTAGCATTCAGTGTAAAGTGAGCATACTCCTTGGAAATGTGACAGAAAACCTCTCCCTGCTCCCGGTACATACGTAACATACATACATACATACATACATACATACATACATACATACATACATACAATCCCCATCAGTTTCTAATATACTAATAGTGATCAAATTACAAGTATGTTACTAAAGTAATGTCACCCATTCACAAAAGAGAATCAGAGTTTCAGAGAGCTTGAGGAGGCCTTAGGTTTGCAGAAGTATAAAAACCTTTAAGGAAAGACGTTCCTCCCAGACAAGCCAATGAAAATAAAGCATGCAGGCTTATTGGGGCAGAGTCAAAGTGAAATATATTGTAAAAGAATATGACTGGTTGGCACTTTGAAAATGAATATTTCTTCAGTACTGCAATGTCAATCTTACCTTTCTCCCTTTCTCTACCTATCACTGTCTCTGTCTATCAATATCGATAGTTATATCTATAGCACGTAGCTTTCCAAACTCTGTGTCGTGACACTTTAGTGTGTCGCAACACACAGTTTAGTGTGTCGTGACACAACCCGGAAGCGGCGGCAGGGGCGTGCACAGCGGCGGCACGGGGGTGGTGTGGATGACGGCGGTGGCAGCGACAACGGCAGCGGTGCGCCATAAGCGCTTCTGCCTTTTAGAGGAAAACATGAGGCCGCCGCCGTGCGCGCCGCCACAACGTGCCCCCATGCGCCACCACCGCACACACCACCGCGCCACCGCAGCTGCCACCATTGGTGTATCGCCAACGGCGGCAGTTTGGAAAGCACTGTTATAGCAAAATGCATCTGTAGACAATGCCAAACTGTTTGGAACTTGCTTCAGAATATTATTTCTGGAGCAAGAATACTTAAATGAGGAACAATCTAAGATGAAACAAAACAATGAACCAAGCTGATAGGCCAATTAGAAACAGACAATACAAACTACAACTCTGATCAGGACAAACTGTCAAACATAAAAGCCAGTAATTCCCCTCCTTTCTGTCAAAGCATTGATAATGTAATAATGAAACATTTGTAAGAAGAAAACGTGCTCAGCGAATACCAAGACCCCAACAGTGTTTTTAAAAAAGGTAAAGGTTTTCCCCTGCACAGTCGTGTCCGACTCTAGGGGCCGGTGCTCATCTCCGTTTCTTAGCCGAAGAGCCAGTGGTGTCTGAAGACGCTTCCGCGGTCATGTGGCCAGCATGATGCCTGTGGAACGTTGTTACCTTCCCACCGAAGTGGTACCTATTCATCTACTTGCATTTGCATGCTTTCGAATTGCTAGGTTGGCAAGAGCTGGGGTGAGTGCGGGAGCTCACTCCGTCACGTGGCACTCGGGTCTCGAACTGCTGACCTTCCGATCGACAAGCCTGGCGTCTTAACCACTGAGCCATCACGCCCCTAACAACAACGTTAACCTCCCCCCAAATCAGCCAATGCTTCAAAGTATAACATCCAAGACACAAATGTGCTTTTGAATATACCATCAATTCCCTTTAAGTATTACATTCCTACTAAATATGTCGTACCTGAATTCCAAGGGCAGGGAATACTTTTTGTCCTAGTACAAAAAACAAAAAACAAACAGAATTCAATGTTATGTATACTTGTTAGTCCTAAACTGAAATTTCATGCTACCTGAACATTCTGCTTAGGAATTTATTTATTATGCAGTTGAAGTTTCCTTAGGTTGGGTGCAAACCCAGGGCATATCTACACTGCCAGGTTGCCCTGCCATAACTGAGAAAGACCTTTAATAGAAACTGCAGAACTCATTGAGGCAAAGCTGGGAACATTCAAGAAAGGAAGTTTTATTTTAAAGGTGATGGTTGTGCCTGTATATGTGCATTTTTACGTTTAACTTTGTATATATAAATTTAGTAATTTTATACATATATTTTTATATCTATCTGGAGACACACACACACGTAAGAACATATATGTCCATTAAGCACCACTCACAAAACAGAAAGTGATTGGCAATTGCTTTCCTGGCATGGTAAGTTAGGAGCCACAGCTCTTAAGCTTCTTAAGCCCAGTTTAAAGTCCAGGCGGCATCAGCATGGGACAGGAGCAGCTTAAAGGTGCAGTGTGGATAGGTAGATAGTCATGCTTAGATTAGATCCCTCAAAGCATGCAGGCTTATTGGCGAGATTCTTTGCAGTGCTTCCTACATTTTTTTCAGGGTAGGGCAGTCTATAGTATTGTCAAACATATATAAAATGTACAATAAAATAAAATAGAATACAAGTTAGTCGTGACAAGATTAAGTCATATTGAATCCATTGGGTCTGTTCTAAGATAACCAATTTTGAAACTGACCTATCTTTGATTATGTGCCATCAAGTTGTATCAACTCTTAGTGAGCAATAGATAGATTGTCTCCATTATGATCTGTCCCTAACCTGGTCTTTCCGGTCTTCCAATGGTACATTGATCGCCGTTGTAACAGTCCATCCACCTTGCTGCTGGTCATCCTCTTCTCTTTCCTTCCACCTTTCCCAAAATTAGAGTCTTCTCTGGAGAGCTAAGTCTTTGCATAATGTGTTCAAAGTAGGAAAAATTGAGCCTGGCCACTTGTATCTAGACTGACAACTCTAGGTTGATTTGTTTGGTTATTCATGTGTTTGTTTTTCTTGCTTGTCCATGGTATTCTCAGGAGTCTTCTCCATCACCAAAGTTCACAAGTGTCAATACTCTTCTGATCCTGCTTCTTCAAAGTCCAACTTTTGCTTCCATAGAGTGTCACAGGGAATACCATGGCTTGCACTATTCTGATTTTTGTAGGTATAGACACATCACGGCATCTGAATACCTTTATGACTTATCTTGAGCCATACACAAATGCAGCCACGTGTTCAGAAACTTGCAGAGATTAAGTTAAAGATTTTCAGTGATGCTGTAGAAGTACTCCCTCCTTTTGCCCAACAACTCTTACTTTTATTGTAGAGAGATGGATACATCCAATGAGAATCCAAATGATTCCAGCATGGTAAAGTTCTTCATTGCAGTTTTTCTGTGCTTTCATACTAAACCTAGCAGATGCCCTCTAATATTGCACTCCATGAATATAGAAAAGCTAGAAACCTAACATAAGAAGAACCAGTTCTTGTGAGCTCCAAGATTTGAACTGGAAAATTCAGACTACTGCTCTGGAGCTGAGCCCAGTAAGCTAACTGTGTGTGTTGTTTGTCCAGCCTCTAGAATTCTCTTTAGGTGCAAATCAAAATAGGAGGTTCAACAACCATTCCTGTGATTAACAGCAAATGAAGCTTCTGGATCAATCAGTACTGTTCAAGGTACTAGAATCCTGGCCTTCTGATCAAAATAGATCAAAAGAACAAGGCCTTTTGCTTGCTGCACTCAGACTCCAGCTGAAGCCACTAATTTCAGGGAACCTGCCTTACCTCCAATCTAGCGTTGGCTAAAATAAAGACTATGACTGTAGTTTGGCCTTGACACTAATAATTAAGGCTAATCCTGGGCAAGTCAATACTTTAAACCACCCCAGCTAACAACATCAAAAGCATGATTACAGATCAATGCCACTACATTCTTCCTTTCTGTTGTCATATGCTTTTCTTATTCTATTTTTTTAGCAGGATAATACTTGTTATAAAAATGAGAAATACCAATATAGAATCAAAATCCTCTTTTGCCAAGTTTATCTTCAGATTTGGGGCTCTTGTATTATAGAAATATTTCTAGAGCAGAAAATATAATGGAATGTAGGCATCCTCAAAGTCATATTTCTACAACAGCACTCAAGTAAAATAAAAAATCTATGAAAAAATGTTCCATTTGACGTTTTTATATAGTGCAGGAAGGCTAATCCTAACTGAATAAAGATAATACATAATAAAGAAAAGTTTTTTAAAAGCTATTTGAACGTTGTTGTTGACATTTCTATATTGTTCAGCCATATTTAGCACATCTCTGGAAGAACTGAATTTGTGTGTATGTGCACATAAGAAAACAGTATTACTACCAATTTTGTATTATATAAAATTAATCTAGACAGAAAAATGGTAGTTTAGGTTTATTGAAAACTTAACTATATTTAAATATTAAGATGGAAAGATAAATGGGCTGCCCTCAGTACAATATAAACTATTATACTTTATGTTAATCACATATAAATTTCATAGAGATATGGTCAGCTCCCTCCAATTATGATTTAGAACATTTAATATTCTGAAAGACTGGATTCACAGAATGCTAAATAAATCTCCAACCTTCGGAAAATGGTTATTATTCTAATAAAAATATAACCTCAAATTAAAAAAAAAATCTTAGTTCAGTTTGAGTGCACTTCACTTGCTTTACCTGTGGATGATATGGACAAACGGGGTCTAAATGATTTTAATGTTTCATATATATATGAGGCACATTATATTACATCACAATAGCATAAACAGTGTCATTGAATGTGTGTTAGTGAGATAGTTAATCATAACTGTCTACTGGGTGCCTACTTGTTAAGAGTAGATTCTGAAGTTTTTTTGGTACAGTATATCCACCAACCTGGAGATAATCTCAGCTGGTACTAGAGAAAGGACTAGCACTTAGAATCTGGAACACCTTCTTTAGGATGTCCATTTCATGAAGGAACTTCTAGAAGAAGTTGAAGCCTTTCTTTGTTGAAAGCTATTGAACATGTAATTTTTTATCATGCTACCATAATATGTAAGTCAAGAATATCTTTTAATTTTTAATCATTGCCTACCAATTATAGTTTTGCACTTTGGTTTTTAATGCTCCTTTTAAAATTGAAAGGACTTTTTAGAAAAATTACCATTTCTGTTCTTAGCTGCCTTTAACTTCCAACACGAAAGAGGGGACATAAATGCTTTAAATAAAACAAATAAAATCAAAAAGTTATATAGTTCTTTCTTCCTGCTTTTAGCCATAGTCAGAATCCTATTTCTCTGTTTTTCATTTTTTTAAATATATAATATTCTTACCATACTTAGGACATAAATCCCTAGAACTGTGACAAAGGAGTACTGACTGTGTAATCTCAGTGCACAAATGTGATAGAAAAATCCTGTGGTAATTTTGGTTTAGATGGGGCGTGATGGCTCAGTGGTTAAGACGCCAGGCTTGTTGATCACAAGTTTGGAGGTTCGAATCCCTAGCCCTGCGTGACGGAGTGAGCTCCCGCATTCGCCCCAGCTCTTGCCAACCTAGCAATTCGAAAGCATGCAAATGCAAGTAGATGAATAGGTACCACTTCGGTGGGATGGTAACAGCGTTCCGTGCCTGTCATGCCGGCCACATGACCACGGAAGCGTCTTCGGACAGCGCTGGCTCTTCGGCTGAGAAACGGAGATGAGCACCGCCCCCTAGAGTCGGACACAACTGTGCAGGGGAAAACCTTTACCTTTACCTAATTTTGGTTTAGTAGCCAATTATAAGGGGGCTACTGGCTTAGGCAGTTATGTTATATAAACTGCTTGGTGATCGTGATTTTAAACTGGTTATCATCTAGTACTACAACTGATAATAATTTCAGTCTACATCATGACAATTAGGACTTTCCTGCAGTAAAGTCTTCCAACTTAACCAGCTTTGCTTATAACATCCTAAAAAGCAGCCCGTGATTCAGAAAGGCACTAACTCAATGCCAAGTCCAGAAGCTAAGCCAAGATTCATACATGAAATCTGCAGCAGCTGATGAGACCCCAAAATAAAGTTCAGGAGCAGGCTAGGACTCAGGGTTTCGGCAAAAAAGATTTTATCAAGGCTCAGCAAGATCAGCAACTGCTAATAAGCACTGTTTCCAATGACCAGAACTTGGAGCCAAAAATTAAAACTCATTTATCAAAGCATCAGCCAAAGCTCAGTTGCAGCCTATTAGAATAACCGTTGCAGGTTTCTGAGTAGGTAGGCCCAGGTAGACCTGAGTCCTCCCTTTTTTCGTTCCTTAAAAGGATGGTTTTATATCTGGTGGCTGACAGAGCCTCCACATCTGATTCTGGTGCTCCCTAGTATCAAGAGTTTATTTCTTCTCAGAATGAAGGAAGGAGATGTCCATCAACTTGAAAAAAAAATCAGTCTAATGTAACACCGTGAAGGGACCAATATCCTGGTTATTCCTAGCACTGTGGAGTCCATGGTGTTCTCTGAGCCTTGTTGTTTTCTTGCAGACGTTTCATTGCCAGGCTAGGCAACATCTTCAGTGCGAAAAGGGAGTGAGACTTGCTCTCTGTTTATATACCCTGGCTTGTCCTGCCTGTGTTGGTGGGGGTGTTGTACTCTCCTTGGTAGTTCCTTGATTGGGCTGTTGTTTGCTGCTTGGTTGATTGCCTGAGTTAATAGTTCCTTGATTAGGGTCTATTGTTTTTGTTTGATTGCTCCTCTGCTGCTAATCTTGCTGTTAATCTTTGCATATCTTGTTGTTGATTGCTGGCAAGGAGGTGTTCTGGTCTTCTGGCTTTTCTATTGTCTCTTATGAATGGTATGTAAATGTATGCAGTGGGATTAAGAAAAGTAAGATATGACACTGTAGCCATAGGAACTTTCAATCCAGCAGTCCTTTATCTATCACAAGGAAACCTGGACGATACAGTACATCTTGTGGAGTCCATGGTGCTCTCTGAGCCTTGTTGTTTTCTTGCAGAAGTTTCATTGCCAGGCTAGGCAACATCTTCAGTGCGAAAAGGGAGTGGAACTTGCTCTCTGTTTATATACCCTGGCTTGTCCTGCCTGTGTTGGTGGGGGTGTTGTACTCTCCTTGGTAGTACCTTGATTGGGTTGTTGTCTGCTGCTTGGTTGATTGACTGAGTTAATAGTTCCTTGATTAGGGTCTATTGTGTTGTTTGATTGCTCCTAGCACTGCCAGAACACCTACCTTCTCAATCCGTGGAGGTATCCATATCTTCTTCCAAAGAACAGCCTATTAGAGGTCATGGAGGACCTAACAGTTTAGATTTCAAATTTGATAAGAAAGGCAAATTAGAAAACTCACTCTGAGGATGTTTGTAGAATCATTTCACTAGAGGCTCACTCAGTGGCCAACAGCTCGTATTACCAATTTCAGCTCCTATGCCAGCTACAGCTTTAGGATAGGCTTGCCAAGTGGACCATGCACTGATAATTTCAGTTTTCATGACTGGGTAACTGCAGCACATTTACCTACAGCTCCTCTTGGGAGTGGTTGACAAGTTGCAGCAAGGGCAGAACAATTAAGCTAGGGTTTTCAGAACTGTATACATACGACTCCAAGCCTGGCTGGCAGCTCGACAAGTCAGAGTTTCTCAGAGCTCTGAGCTCTGACACCTGGCTGACTTTCTATCTTGTTTGCAGGGGTCTACAGACCACTGAAGCTTCCCCCTGGAGAGGGGGGAACCAGAAGATTGCTCACAGAGCCATTGGAATTGCCCACTCCTGTTTTTCTTTGTTGTTTCCACCGCGGAGAAGAACGGGGGTGAATGCAGTGGAATGGCCGAAGGAGGATCCTAGCTCTGCAGGGAACGTAAGTCTCTCGGGAGACACAAGAGCGACAGCCAGCTTTTAGATCACTTTACATTAGTTTTCTTTTTTAGATTAGAACATTTTTATTATCTAAAATTTATCTTTGGACTTTGTTTAAAATGTTGGCTAATTTTGTGTTTTCTTTGCTATAATTAATTTTGGTGGAAGTTTGATAGATTTTATTTTGGCAACATAGTGAACAAGTTTGTATTTTTTTGCCTTTCTTTTGTATCAGAGAAATTGGGACTTAAGAGACTTTGTTGGTGTTTTTCACTCGACAAACTAACTGACTTTTGAGAAATTGTTTGTTTGGGTTAAGCAGCTTGCAGCCTGAAGAATAAAGAAGAATAAAGAAGAATAAAGAATAAAGTATAGAGAATGTGTGCCTTTTTTCCTTCTTATTTTTCTACTTTTTTTTAGAACGGACTTTCTCTCACTTGGAATATATTTTCATCTTTCCTTTTACAAACTGTTTGAAGTACTGCTTTGTGGAATTTTTCATCTTTTATTTTAAAAGCTTTTCTCACTTAAAGAAATAGAGATTACTGATAATAATAGAACAGCTGTTCCCTGCTCCCTTCCCTGCTCCCTGAGAAAATTCTTGTTTTGGCTACGGCAGCTGATTATGGTGTAGTGGGGGTGTAGGTGGAAATGGCATTTCTCACAGCACTTCAGGATTTTAAGAAAGAAACCAGCAAAGCTTTTTTGCAAATTAGGAAATCCATAGAATGTATATTAATAGTTTTGGTGGCTCAGGAACAGAAGATACAAGGGACAGATTTAGAAACAGAGGAAAGACCTTTCAAACCAGTAGAGAAACAGGGAAAGAGGATTTTGAATGTATTGGTACAGAAGAAGATTATGATATTTTACAGGAAGTGGTCTATTAAACGTCTGGGCATAAACACATTGTGGCAGTTGAGACAGGAAGATTTTAACATGCAAATTGATAGATATGGTAAAATAAATATTTTGACATCCCACATGAGTTACAGAAATAAACAAGTTGCATATTGTGATATTGGCATAACCTAAACAGGAGATTTATTGATGTGGATTTGGAATACAAGGTTAATGAACATGCGGATCTGGATTGTACACAGAGTGAAAGCAGATATGAGAAACTGTATAGATGCATAAAACATGATATTCTAAGTGTAAGATACAAGATTATAAATATAAATATAAATTGATATTATAGATTACTCTTTCTGGAGATACATTTATGAGAAGACAATGAGATGATGAGATGGAATTAGAATGTAGGTTATTACAGGATGTTATGTATGAATATTGTATTAGGTTATATGTTATGTTAGGTTTTGTATTCTTGCTATATTATGTATTATGTTATGTAATATGTTAGGTTATGTATTAATGGAATATATAGTCATAATATGAACAGAATATATTGTATTTTATTAGAAGTAGATAAGGCTTTTATTTGTTACACTAATTGGATTTTATTGAAGATATAAATATAGATGTAAAAATGGAAAGAGCAAATGGAAAACATTTAATTGATGCAACAATGAACATTTGATTACTATTTCAAGGAGTAGAAACCAGAGATGGATTGTTGGAAGATATCAAGAAAGGCGAAACCTATATGAAGAACAGAAGATTGGATTATAGAAATCATAGGGTATATGACAAAGAAAAGTTCCTGTGTATTGTATGAAGGACTAACATCTAAAGTTAATTGTTGTACTTAAAGTTCAAGGATAAATTGGAGGACATCTATTTCTTATATTTTCTTTGTTTGTTATTTTTTGACTTCACTTTTTCTTTTCTTTTTTCTTACTTTGTATTTCTATTTCTTTCTTTGTATTAACTTTTAATATGTATTTTAAAATTCAATAAAACTTATGAAAAAAAAAAAAGAACTGTATACATACAACTCTTCTACAGAAGATTCTGCACTGGCTACCAAGTCATTTTCAAGCTGTTTTCAAATTATTTTTTATCAGCTTTTAGCTGATCAGCTAGGGGCTGATTATCTAAGGAAATGCCTGTTTTTATTGAGGCCTACGAAGATTATGTGCTCCTTATATTCAACAGAGGAAGTCCTTCTAGAAGTACCATAGCCTGTAGATATTCATTTGGCAGTAGCAGGAGGGTGAGAATTTTCTGTTCTGAAGACCAAACCAGAACACACTGTCACTGAACTTTTCCATTGGTCCGAATACAGGTATTGCAAATTTAACTTTTGAATTATTTGCTAAAGGAGTAGCAGCATGATTACTAGCAATTTTAAAACATTTCAGTATAAATTTAAATACTGAATAAATAAATCATTTGGTGATTTTAGGACCATGATTTTTAAAAATTTATTGCCATAGTTGTATAATTTACAATAGAACAATATATAAATATATCAATAAACAACAAATAGTATCAATTAAAACAGTATCAGTAAAATAATAAGAAAATAAATAATACAAAAACCTACAGAAAGCAAACCAGTCGTCATAAAAATAATAAAAATGCAGAGATTAAGAAGGCATGCTAGCTTATACAAGTACATCTTTAGGTTTATCTTAAAATCAGCCAGTGAGGGCAAGGTCTGCCCCTGGCTGCAGGGAATTTCACAGAGGTGGTACCACCACTATAAAGAAAATACAGCCAAATTTTCCAGACAGTCATGTTTCTCTTTGAGGAGGAGGACCATTTCACATAACTGTATCCAACATGTAAGAGCTAACTTCACATTTCCAAAAGAGTTTGTGCAGTTTGTGCTCCACCTTCTGGTTATTTCAGGTAACTGCAGTGCAAGTTTTTTCTCAGAGATGTCGGTTTTTTCTTGGGGACTGCTACTTCAGATGGCTTAACTACTGCTACCCCTTCCACCCCCTCCATCTCCATCCCCAACCTCACTGAATACTAATCCACTGTTGCTTCTCTTTCCCTGTCAATAATATTTTATACTGGTTCAGGACAGCAGAATTAACAGGTTTTCCAGGGCCCTATTATGCTGACAGCATCTTGCCCTGAAGAAAGTCTCCCATCAGATCAGTGTTCTTCTCAGAGCAGCAGCCGGATGCAACATGCTTGGATTGCTCTGCAGCATCCCATAAGAAGATCACGCTTGCTTTGCTGGAGCAGCATGGACCATTTAGCATTTGAACTTGAAGTGTTGTTTGGTACTCTGTCAAGCATTGGCACCCACAGGTCTTCCACAAAAGCTTCCTCTCAATGAGGTATCAGGGCAAAGCTCGGGCATCAGGGCAAAGCAGTGCCAGAGAATCTTTGAGGAGCACTGCTTTTTAAGTTTAATCATTTTTGCTGTTGACACAAATTAGTCTCCTGAGTCCTAGTCAAGTGGTGTGCTGGTTGTTCCACAATGGATAATGTAATGTGAATCATTAAAGTGTGTGTATGTATTGTGGCAAGCCATCCTGATCCATCAGTTGAACTACTTTACTGTAATTAGGTTAAATGGAAGCTCAGGGCTGCAACGGGGGGGGGGGGGGGCAAGCGGGGCATGTGCCCCGGGCGCTGCGCTGGGGGTGTGTGCCAAAATGACAACACCTCCCTCACCAACCCATGGGGGGGGGCATGGAATCCGTGTTTGCCCTGGGTGACACAGACCCTAGTTGCAGTCCTATGGAAGCTATTGTGATCCACCGACTGGAGTAAGAGGTTCATCTTGGATCATGAAAGATCTGAGCTTGTTGTTACTAAACATTGCTTATTTTTGGTGCTCTTTTGGTTCCAATGTTTAACTGTACAATCCCCATAGTACTTACTTCTGAATCAGATAGTGGGATGAAGGAAAAGATTCTACACTATTTAGTAGATCAATAAGAAATTATGTTGTTGTTATTATGCATAAACTCTACTGTAATTTAAAGTGCATAGGATTAAAAAAGTTAATATTCCTCAAATACATTCTTAATTCAATGCCTTAATTCAAGGGTCGGATGGCGGCTCTTGAGCCAGATCTGGCTCTTTGGCCCCTTGAGTCTGGCTCCGCAGCTGAACTCACCCCACCCCTTCGACGCGATTGGATCCCGCCCCCAAACTCCGCGGCTCTCCCGCCCTGCCCCACCCCCACCCCCCACTTCCCAGCCACCCACAAAGCTACCCCCGCGCCCCGACTCCTCCCGGAAACCACCTTCGGGGCCGCTGCTCGCCGACCCTCACCTACCCGGCGGTGCGTAGACACAGGGCCACGACTGGCGATGAAACGCCGCCGAAAGCCCCCCCGCGCCGCCCCGCCGCGCTCGACCAATGACAGCGCGCCGCCTGCGCCCCAACGTTCGGCTTCGAACGCGGAGTGTCTCCTGACACTTCCGCTTCCCCGGAACGCCACCACCTTAAAGGGGCCGTGCGCTTATGCCGCGCGCCGCCTCCGGGTCGCAGGTAGATGACGCCCAGCGAGGAGGTTCCGCACGCGAAAGGCAGGAAGCCCAAGGCGTCAATCCGGACCGGGCGGTTGGAGACAGCTGCGACTCTAGCGAAGTCCAGCCAGAGAAGCAAATTCCATCCAGGGGGGATTCGCTGGCTAAGCCTAAGGAAGCAATTTTCCCTCTGCGAGGACCAGCGCGGGCGGGTGGGCTAATGCCGGGTTTCTCAACGTCAGCGACCTTAAGATGGGTGGACTCCAACTCCCAGAATGCTGGCTGGGGAATTCTGGGAGTTGGAGTCCACGCATCTTAGCCCCCTCCGGCAAGATTGCGGTGTGCAAAAATTTGGAAAAGCGATGAAAAAGCTACAGCGGAAGGCCGGATTATTAAATTAACTGGACTCGCAGACAAGGCGGAGCTGGCCAGTCTGTTCGGAGGAAAAATGATCAAGAGTTTCTTTCAGGGCTAGAAACCTGATAGGGGCTTTTTGCTGAAAGAAGAAAAGACCGAAAACGAATTATCCACGGCCATTCCGACGCTCAGATGATTTATGCGGGTGCGCGCGCGTGCTAATGCCTTGGGTCTGTGATCTCTCCCCCCGCCCCCGTAACCCCGACTTTCCCCTGAAACTCTTGCTCCTATTTCACCGGAAGGGGGACAGACGGGGCTGTCGGTGACCCAGGCTGGAAATCTGGACTCCGCGGACGACCATCCCACCTGGGACTCACAGCAAGGGGGAGCGGAGCAGAGCAACAGGGCCAGGCGGGCAGAAAGAGGTGGAGGCGGAGCTGGGCCTGGCGGTATATTGTCTACCGGGCTTAACCCCTCGCGTGCTGCAGGCAGTACGAGGGGCAGAGACAGCGGGGCGGGCTATGGAGACGGTAAGGGGATCCCAGCTGGGGGGAAAGGGGAGAAACTTGGAAAAGGCATCGGAGGGCATACCTGGTTGACCACACATAGCGCTATGGCTTGCCTGTGCAGCCCAGCGGAATCTGGAGAAGACCAGGCCATACTTTCCCTGGGGGGGTGGGCGGGCAGGGAGATGGGGAGCCGAGCTCCCAGCCCAGGGGTGGGGAGGAGGAGGCGGCCGAGGATCTAAAACACGCGCCCTGGAGCAGGGAGGGAGGGGAGAAGGCGCGCCTCGAGGCTGCTTGGAGAAGCTGCGCCCTGGCTGGGTTTGGGGACGCTGGCGTTTGGAGAGGGCAAATGTTCCCCTGCTTCCCAGAGCTCTGAGCCAGGCTCCTTCATGCAAAGACGCAGACTTTTCCGCTACAATCCGCCCCTTTGAAGGTGTCCCGAGAATTTTCCATTTGACAGAAGTAGACTAACAGCTCCGCCCCCCATCCCCCCATTTTGTCTTTTAAGCCAGCAGGTCCGTAATTGATCCCCCTACACCAGGCATGGCGGCAGGCGTGGCGGCCCCCCAGTGCACGCCATTGGCTCCTGCCCCCAAACCCCGCCCCTTCCACGCGATTGGTCCCCGCCCGCAAACCCCACCCCCTTCCACGCGATTGGCCCCCGCCCGCAAACCCCGCCCCCTTCCACGCGATTGGCCCCCGCCCGCAAACCCCGCCCCCTGGCTCTTGAGCATTTCAAAATGTGCACGAGCATGTCAAAATGGCTCCCGGCATAAAAAGTTTGCCGACCCCTGCCTTAATTCAATACCTGTTAGAATTAACATTACTTTGATTTTGAAAAATATCTCTTACACAAAGTAATTTTTGCTTCCTCCTTTCTCTACAAAACACATTTGATTTAGTTTTAGAATACCTGATCTTACCAACAGAAGTTGCAGTTCGTGCTGATTGAGGCCGTACGCTACAGGTGATGTCTCTTGATCTCACAGCACTCTGGAGGCAACAGAAAATGGTGGTTATTTTTCTGTAACAAACATTGCAAAATGGACAATATAAGTGAAATAGTTATTTCTTCCCCTATCATCTCCTGAACACAGCCTGCATTAAACTACTGTGTGGGTAGGAGTGTGGAAGAGGAATTATTAGTAAGTTTCAAGGAACAGATCAATGCATCATTATTGGATGGTGTGGTGTCAACTACTGCCAAAGAAACAATTATGCAGTCATTTCTAGAAAAGGGGCTCTCTGGACTCAGAGTTTGAAAATTATTGTATGGTTATAAATCCCTCACCTCACTCCATCACCATTTCTTAGGGACAGGACCCTTGAGAATATACGTAGCAGCACAATTGCAAGACAGAAATATCTGGACCCAGTTTATCTGGGGTCAGGTCTCAGTATCTAGAATCAGCTGTCTAGTTGTCTATTTGATAGACAACTTTTATAGACTTTTTGCAGGAGTCATTCCTTATAGTGATTTGACTCGTACTAACATAGACATTTTAAAGAGTATTAGCAATAATTAATAATGGCTATTAGTAATAATAATAATTGTTATCAGTTCTGCCTGGTATGACAGTTGTAACCTTTTTGGGTAACTTCAACATTGGATTTTGTAATGTGTTTTATTTAGGGATGCCCTTAAGAGGCCAGGAGAAATCTGTAGCTGGTTCAGCCTAGTTTAAGATGTTACTGAAGATTTAACAAGGTTTAAGTAGTTCAGAAACTTCTTCCCATCCAGGCATACCTGGTTATTGTGTTCTATTGAGGATGCTTTGCTTACTGTGCTGTGATCTACTGATACTCATTTATCTGGGGTTCATTCAGAGGGCATTCTCCATTGCGATGTCCATTATGCAGAATAATCTTCCCATTTAAATTAAATGGGCTCCCAGAGTGGAAAAATATTGTGTCTAATTGGCATTTCTTTGCCTCTGGTGCAATGTTTTTACTGATGGGTTATTTTTCTATATTGATGTTTATAGTTCTCTGTAAGCCTCTCAGTCGCATAGTGAGTGAGTGGTGGAAGGAAGGGAGGGAGGGAGGGGAGGGGAGGGGGGTGTAGTGGCAACCTGCGGAAGACCTTTGTATCTCCAGGAGTTAGGTGGCATGTTTTGATTTTCCTCCCCCCACACCTAGGAGATTAGAGTTTATTTTGAGTTATGCTGATGTTTAACTGGCTTGTTTTTATTTCTGTTTGGCATGAGGTAGGGGGAGAGAAGAAGAATATGCCCACTCCTCCAACAGCCCTTCAGAACATAACTTTGTTGGAAGTGGGGGGAGAGAAATCCTCCAGTTTGTTAAGTTTAAGCATAAGTTCACTCCTCCAGCCACCCCTCTAGCGGCTTGGAATGGGGGGGGGGAATGATAAGGAATTGTTTATACTTGGGCACTGGCTTATCTGATGGCTTCCCAGGCTCTGGGAATGATGTCATGGGCAGGTGCCGGGCCCCAGAAGGAATCCCAGTCAAGGTCAGGCTATGCAGCTTCAGTGCCATGGAAACTTGGTCACGGGGTTTGGGAGCCAGGCTTTGATAAAAACCTTAGGATTGTCTTTGGAGTTTGGGAACTTTGATACAGGCTCAGGATGCTGGGTGCTGTGGGACTCAACAGCCATTCCTTTTGGGGTTATTCTCTGCTATCTTAGCCAAGTTCCTGGTAGCGACAAGAGAATAAAGGTATCACCTTGTTTGGTATGTATGTATTTCTTTCTGTATGCTATGCTTGTTATGCTTTGTGTAATCTGTTTAAACTGTGTTTCTGTTTGACTTTGTTTGCTTAAGTTTCTAATAAAGCTTTAAGTTTCTTTATCCACTGGTGTGTTATTATCACTGGATCTAAAAGAACCAATTGCTCGAGCATCTGATCAAGGCTTGGGCACTTGGCAACACGGGGAGGGGAGGGGAGGGGGGAAGGAAGGAAGGAAGGAAGGAAGGAAGGAAGGAAGGAAGGAAGGAAGGAAGGGACAGACAGACTATTGAAGGCCTATTTATTTCATCATGCATTTTCCTGAATATCCCATTATGGTTGTGGGAAGAGCTGAAGAATAGGAAGGCTAGTTTAACTTTAAAAAAAGTGGAGGTATTGCTTCTTTGCTTTCAACATAATAGCAGACCCTTCCCTGGAAAACCATCTAAATTGAGAATGGGCAATTGAGAGTTGTCAAAAAATTTAGAAATGTGAATTATAAATGAATAAGTAGCACTATATGGAATGCATCCCATCACGTTTTGGCTGGGTACTATTTAGAAATATCTTAGAGTTGATCATCTTGGTATTTTTTTCTTCTGTGAACAAAATCCCATACACTTCTGAAATGTTCTTTCTGGCCTCCAAATGTAATCCATGCATTCTGACATGCACTTTATCACTTGGTTAGCTTCTAAAGACAGAATTGAATTTGTAGTAGGCAAATGAATGAATGAGATGGGAAAGGGGAATAAGGCAAGACCAGAGGATACTGTAGTAAACAAGGGCAATCAGTAATTGGTCAGATAGAAGACCAAAAAGAACAATAATGGGTTGGTTGGCACAGTCAGCAAAAACCCTAGCATTCCCCTTATAAAAATTCCAAATACTTTTTTTTAATTTAAAAGAACAAGAGTTACCGTTGTGGCAGAAAAAGGTTTTGTATGTTTCGGTGACCACTTCTTCATGCGACCCATTTTTTCTTTCTTGAATAGCTTCCTTGGATTACGCTTCTTGAGCACTTGTTTCTAAACATTTCACAAACATTACATTATTCAAACATCTGTCCTTATAAACAAGTACATTTATGACTGAGGTCTTGAAAGGAGGTGCTCTTTATATGTGTATATTACTTATTTTAAAAAAGTGTAACATAGCCTTATGGAATTTGGAGGTTTTTCTGCTCATTCAAGCTCAGTAAGGTTCAAGATTTTTGCATCAAAATTCTGCCCAGGTAGCACTACTGTTTATAGAAAGCTATAAAAATATTAATTAGCATAACATAGAATACTATAGTGATGATTCAGTTGGAAACTAGCCACTTTGGAAAAGAGCACAGCACTTAAAAGGAAAATTAGTTCCTTTAGATGGAGACTAAAGAGGACATTTCATACAACATAATAGCAAACTTAAAAAGAAGTGACAAGAGAAAACACAAGTGATTTTAGATGAGATAAAAATGATAGAAGAAGAATTAAAGAAATTCCCAGAAAAGAAAACTATTACACAACAAATTAAACTTTTACAGAGGCAGTTCTCTATGTTATCAATAGGAGAAATGGAAGTAAAAATGAACTATAAAAAACAAACAAAAAAAATTGAATGTGCAATTAAGCCAGGGAAATCGTTGGCATATACATTACCAAAAAAAAGTGATATTAAAATTACGAGATGGAAACACTATGACAACAGACAATGCAAGCATGCAAAAAACATTTCACCAACATTATGCTAAACTATATAAAGGAGAAGAAATTTTCCCGGCAAAAGTTGAGGAATATTTAAAGAAACAAAATCTACCAAAGATTACAGAAAAACAGAAACAAATAATGAATGGACCTATAACAATAAGGGAAGTTTGTGAAGCTATAAAAAAAGATTAAAATAGGGAAAGCGCCTGGGCCGGATGGCTTACCAGCCTCTTATAATAAATGCTTTAAAGATGAATTACTACAACCTTTGCAAAAAATGATGAATTCTATTTTACAGCGTGGAAAAATACCAGATAGTTGGATAAAGGCTAACATAGCATTAATACCTAACGAAAGCCAAGATGTGACTTCACCAAAAAATTATCGGCCGATATCATTACTGAATAATGACTTTAAGTTATTTATGATAGTTTTAGCTGAGAGAGTAAAAATGGTCTTACAGGACTTTATTTATGAAGATCAATGTGGGTTTTTACACAAAAGACAGTTGAGAAATAATTTTGGAAATGTATTAGACATTTTGGAATACTTAGAACAACATAATGAAAAATAAACTGCATTGATCTTTCTAGATGCAGAAAAGGTCTTTGACAATTTGAACTGGACTTTCCTGTTTAAAATTTTGGAAGAGTATGGACTTTGGAGAGAATTTTATTAAATGGGTAAAATTGATTTATACTTCACAAAAAGCACAGATAATTGTAAATGGAAAATTAATACATATTATGAGATACAGAAAGGAAAAAGACAAGATGCCCCTTGTCACCACTGTTATTTATTTTAGCTCTTGAAGTATTGAATAGATACACAAGACAAGATGAGAGAATTGCCAGAGTAAAGATTAAAAGAGAAACATATACAGTTGTAATCGAAATTATTCAACCCCCATTGCAAATCAGGTTTATTGTCAAAATTTACAGACTTTCAGCTGTTTGCAATGAACAAATCAAACAAAAACAATTGAAATAGCTCAACATAACAAATGCTTCAAGTGGTTTCCCCAAATTCAACTGAAAATGCAACTTATAATGACTTCTCCAGTCTCAAAATTATTCAACCCCTTCATGGCAAGCATCTTCAGTACTTAGTAGAGCACCCTTTTGCTGTTATGACCTGCTGCAAATGAGATGCATAGCCAGACACCAGCTTCTGGCAGTGTTCCTGAGGAATCCTAGCCCATTCCTCATGAGCAATGGCCTCCAGTTCAGTAATATTCTTGGGTTTGCGTGCTGCAACCACCTCCTTCAAATCCCATGAGGTTTTCTATGGGGTTCAAGTCAGGTGACTGTGATGGCCACTGTAGAATCTTCCAGGACTACTTCTGCATCCAAGCCTTAGTGGAATTTGAGGTATGCTTGGGATCATTGTCCTGTTGGAAGGTCCAATGACGCCCAAGCTTCAGCTTCCTTACAGATGGCATGACGTTTTCTCCTAGGATTTCCTGATACTTCAATGAATCCATCTTGCCTTCCACATGCTGCAGGTGTTTTTTTCAGCGTATGCTTCATTCTTCTTCCTCCAGACATACCACTGATCCATTGGGCTGAAAAGTTCCAGTTTTGTTCCATCGCTCCACAGAACAGAATCCCAAAACTTCTGTGGCTTATTTATATTATTTTGAGCATATTGGAGCCAACTTTTCTTGTGCTTTTGGGTCAGTAATGGTGTATGTCTTGGAGTTCTGGCATGGACACCTTCTGTGTTTAGTACGTGCCTTACTGTGCTCACTGAAACTTCAGTGCCTGTTGCCACCAAGTCTTGCTGCAGGTCTTTTGCAGTCACTCAAGGGTTTCTCTCAACCTGCCTTCTCAGAAATCTGGTTGCAGCCATTGACAGCTTCCTTTTTCTGCCCCATCCAGGTAGTGTAACCACTGTTCCTTTAACTTTGAACTTGCGAACTATGCTTCCAACGGTGTCTCTAGGTACATTCAGTGCCTTCGCTATCTTTTTGTATCCTGTTCCTTGTTTGTGAAGGGCAATGATCTCTTCTCTTACCTTTTTGGACCATTCTTTTGACTTAGCCATATTTCTAACATGCAGTCAAGTGTGACAGTCAACAAACCCCTAGCCAGTTCAGGTATTTCATGTGTTCCAGCTCAAGCACACCTGGTGCAACTAATGAAGCCCTTGATTAGTTGCATCAGGTGTGTTTGAGACACCTGTTTTGCATACTGTATTGTATGTGTGCTGTTGTGACGGATTCTATTCAGGGGGTTGAATAATTTTGAGACTGGAGAAGTCGTCATAAGTTGCATTTTCAGTTGAATTTGGGGACACCACTTGAAGCATTTGTTGTGTTGAGCTATTTCAATTGCTTCTGTTTGATTTGTTCATTGCAAACAGCTGACACTGTAAATTTTGACAATAAACCTGATTTGCAATGGGGTTGAATAATTTCAATTACAACTGTAAATTAAGGGCATTTGCTGATGATTTGGATATAATTTTGGAAGATCCTTTGGAAGGAATAGAAATATTAATGAAAAAAATTAAAGTATTTTGGTGTGTTAGCTTTAAAATTAAGGATTTAAAATTAATAATTTTTTAAAAGATTTAAAATTAATAATGAGAAAACAAAAAAAAATAAGATGGAAGAGCAAAAATAATTTATGGAAAAACTGGTTTTCAGAATGAGAAAAAAGTAAAATACCTGGGTATTATGACTAATATGAATTGTATGTTATTTCAAAATAAGTATGTTAAAGTTTGGAAAGAAATCAAGAAGATTCAAGCAATTATTAACAGATATAGCAATAGAATTAAACCAACCAGTAACTATTTTTGAAGACAATCAAGCATGCATTCATTTAGCATTATCAGAAGGAAGCAGATAGAGAACAAAACACATAGACATTCGTTTTTTATCTTGTCAAAGATTTTATTGCCAAGAAAGAGGTCATTTTAAGATATTGTGACACAAAAAATATGTTAGCAGATATTCTAACGAAACCACTTTTAGGAGTGAGACAGAGGAATAACTGAAAAGTTAGGCTTAATTTCAGATTCTTTTTAATCATAAAAAAGGGGGAATGTTGTATTTTTTATTTTGTGATCTAAAAGAATCTGGGTCATAAGCCTCAGTTTAAAAGGACAAGCTGAGCTAATTTTTCTCTCTCACTCACCTGGCACCAAAAAGTCTCCAAGCATTAACATTCCATTTACCATATAAGGCTTATCTTTGTGTTCTTAAGTGTCTTATTACCATGTAAGGTATGCTTGCTTCAGCTAGCTGAGTTTGGGTAGTCACATGCTAATTGGTTACTATGGTGAATGATTGTTTATGACCAAGAAGTTAAGTTGTATAAAATAAATCCTTTGTTAAGCCTGCCTGGCTCTCCTTATCTGTATCTATTCAAATGAAGACTTTTTTGCCTGCCTGCTGTACCTCTAGTACAGAGCTTTCCAAACTGTGTGTTGGGACACAAAAGTGTGTCGCCACACACAGTCTGGTGTGTCGCCACACAACCCGGAAGCGCTGATCATCATCAGCGCTTCCGGGTTTTCCCGCAGTGACACACCAACGGCGGTGTGCAAAAACCTGAAAGCGGCAGCAGCGCTTCCGGGTTTTTGCGCGCTGCCACAACGGTGGCATTTCCGGGTTTTCCCGCGGCGACACACCAACGGCAGTTGGTGTGTCGCCGCGGGAAAACTTTGGAAAGCCCTGCTCTAGTAGGTAAAAGATATTTGTAAATATGTTCTTTTGTTTTGAATAAATGCAACTTTATTTTTTACTGCAAAAGACCAGTTTATTTTATTGATCTCTCTATGCTAGCTTCTAAAACTCTGGACTTAAAAATAAATGTTAACATGATTAAATTAAGGTTAATGTAGATTTTAAAAATCATTATGTTAAAAGTGCCATATTGAGAATATGGAATAGATACAAACCCAGGCTGTGCCCAAAAATGCCTTTGTGAATCTCAGCTCAAGAAGCATTTTATAGAAAAGAAACACAGTCAAAGAAACATATCAAGAGTTGTTAGAACAAGAACATGGGAATATAAGATGAAGTCAAAAGAGCAATCGACCGGAGAGGGATTTAGTTTCCAATGATTTTCTTATGTACAGTTAAGAGAGAGATTTAAGTAGACAAAAGGACATTTGGAATTGAACAACACAAGACAGAATTTGAAACAGAATTATGTGCAAATGGTGAACATTTCAGAGTCTTTCCATCTTTGTGTATATAAAAATCTCGCTGCAGTTACCATGTACAAAAACAATATTCCATAGACCTTTTCTACTTGTCTACCCATTAGGCCCAACCAAAAAAAAAGTTTGCTTTCAGTTGAATATTAATTCTTTGTGTCACTGTGTGTATTTGAACCCCAAATTTCTCATTTTTTTACAAGTCCACCAGGCATGATAAAAAGACCCTTCATGTTTTCCACTTTTCCAACATAAGTTTGAAGTACCTTTATACATTCTAGAATTTTTTTCTTGTGTCATATACCAATGGTACATCATTTTATAGATAATTTAAAAGAGAATTTCTATAAAATGATGTACCATTGGTAACTGCAGTTCAGATTTGAACTGGGCTATGTTCTAAGAGCAGTGTCCTCCAAAAGTCAAAGTATAAATACTGGAAAAAATAAAGCTCAAAGACCTTCATCCTTTTCTGTATTTCAGTGAAGTCTGAGTATGTGGCTGATTCTTCAAGAGACATCTCAGGAAACTATGGACCAAATAGTCAAATACATTTAATTAATCAACCACATTCATACAGTAAACTGGCAATCAGAAATCTAATTTATTATACAGTGAACTGAGTCACAGATGCCTTATTTGTATTGTGCAATGGCCAATAATCTATTTACAGGATTGAACATTGAAATTATTTTATTAAATATACACAACTGTGCCCAATTCCATGGTGGTATTCATTGGCTTATCATGATACAGCAAGGAAAGAAAAAAGAATCCTAAATATTACATTGCATATATTATACTCATTAAGAAATGGAACATATGCAACCTGGTAAGCCTTAGCTAAGGACAACAGACTACTAATCTCACTCTGCAGCCTAACTCTAACTAGCTTTTCTCAGTCCATGCAGACGTAGCCTGCTCATAAGGATTGTTCTAGTGGCTCTCTGAAATACATGAGCCTGCAAAGGCTGTACTGCAGAGGCATGCATATGATACAGCATTAGTGCAGCAGGAACACATGATAGATCCTAGAGGCAAGATTTCAATCCACTATGTATATAGTGGGGCTGAGCTGTGAATTTTATAAAAAATCTTCAAGATACTAGTTCAAAAGCTTTCCTTCAAAGACTTTTGGGGGATGGGGCATGGGGAGCTTAATCTGTCTTCCAAGAATGAACTTCTTGTTCAGTCAACACAGTCATGAATATTTCTTCAAAGCAGCCCTTTAATTTAAGTTCCCTTATCATTGCCTTTATCCTATGAACCCACAAAGCAATAGCAATTTAAATATAAGTAGCCTTCTCTGCATAGCAAGGATAGAATAATAAAATGAAAGCCAATCAGAACAAAAATTACTTTTCTTGAATTATCCAGGCAATGTTAACTATGTCACTTGAAGACTGAATGAATTTATTATGATGTAAATACTCTGTTATAATTTACTATAAATGTTACAGCAACATTCATGCATCTGAACACAAAAATATGTCATGATACACAACCTGGTGTTCTCCAGATATACTAAACTAAGCCATAATCTAAGCCATGATTGACTTTGGGAGTTTTAATCCAATGCATCTAGATGGCAATAGGAGAAGGCTAATGTTGTTGTTGTTCAGTCGTTTAGTCGTGTCCGACTCTTCGTGACCTCATGGACCATAGCACGCCAGGCCTTCCTGTCCTCCACTGTCTCTCGGAGTTTACTCAAATTCATGTTCATTACATCGGTGATGCTATCTAACCATCTCATCCTCTGCCGTCCCCTTCTCCTTTTGACTTCAGTCTTTCCCAGCATCAGGGTCTTTTCCAGTGAGTCCTCTCTTCGCATTAGGTGGCCAAAGTATTTGAGCTTCAGCTTCAGCATCTGTCCTTCCAATGAGCAGTCAGGGTTGATTTCCTTTAGGATTGACTGGTTTGACCTCCTTGCAGTCCAAGGGACTCTCAAGAGTCTTCTCCAGCACCACAGTTCGAAAGCATCCATTCTTCGGCGCTCAGCCTTCCTTATGGTCCAACTCTCACAGCCATACATTACTACTGGAAAAACCATAGCTTTAACTATACGGACCTTTGTCGGCAAGGTGATGTCTCTGCTTTTTAATATGCTGTCTAGGTTTGCCATAGCTTTCCTCCCAAGGAGCAAGCGTCTTTTAATTTCATGGCTGCAGTCACCGTCTGCGGTGATCTTGGAGCCCAAGAAAATAAAATCTGTCACTGCTTCCATTTCCTCCCCTTCTATTTGCCAGGAAGTGATGGGACCAGATGCCATGATCTGGGTTTTTTTAATGTTGAGTTTCAAGCCAGCTTTTGCACTCTCTCCTTTCACCCTCATCAAGAGGCTCTTTAGTTCCTCTTCACTTTCTGCCATTAGGGTGGTATCGTCTGCATATCTGAGGTTGTTGATATTTCTCCCGGCAATCTTAACTCCGGCTTGTGATTCATCCAGCCCGGCATTTCTCATGATGTACTCTGCATATAAGTTAAATAAGCAGGGTGATAATATACAGCCTTGTCGTACTCCTTTCCCAATTTTGAACCAGTTGGTTGTTCCATGTCCGGTTCTAACTGTTGCTTCTTGACCCGCATACAGGTTTCTCAGGAGACAGGTAAGGTGGTCTGGTACTCCCATCTCTTTAAGAATTTGCCACAGTTTGTTGTGATCCACACAATCAAAGGCTTTAGCGTAGTCAATGAAGCAGAAGTAGATGTTTTTCTGGAACTCTCTTGCTTTTTCCATGATCCAGCGAATGTTGGCAATCTGATCTCTAGTTCTTCTGCCTCTTCGAAACCCAGCTTGCACTTCTGGTAGTTCTCGGTTCACATACTGCTGAAGCCTAGCTTGTAGGATTTTGAGCATAACCTTGCTAGCATGTGAAATGAGCGCAGTTGTACGGTAGTTTGAGCATTCTTTGGCATTGCCTTTCTTTGGAATTGGAACGTAAACTGACCTTTTCCAATCCTGTGGCCACTGTTGAGTTTTCCAAATTTGTTGGCATATTGAGTGCAGCACTTTAACAGCATCATCTTTTAGGATTTTAAATAGCTCAGCTGGGATACTGTCTTCTCCGCTAGCTTTGTTGTTAGTAATGCTTCCTAAGGCCCACTTGACTTCACTCTCTAGGATGTCCGGCTCAAGGTCAGTGACCACACCATCGTATTTATCAGGGATATTAAGATATTTCTTGTATAGTTCTTCTGTGTATTCTTGCCACCTCTTCTTAATCTCTTCTGCTTCTCTTAGGTCCCTGCCTTTTTTGTCCTTTATCATGCCCATCTTTGCACAAAACGTTCCCTTGATATCTCCGATTTTCTTGAAGAGATCTCTAGTCTTCCCCATTCTATTGTTTTCCTCGATTTCTTTGCATTGTTCATTTAAGAAGGCCTTCTTATCTCTCCTTGCTATTCTCTGGAATTCTGCATTCAGTTGTTTATATCTTTCCCTTTCTCCCTTGCCTTTTGCTTCCCTTCTTTCCTCAGCTATTTGTAAAGCCTCATCAGTCAGCCACTTTGCTTTCTTGCATTTCTTTTTCTTTGGGATGGTTTTAGTTGCTGCCTCCTGTACAATGTTATGAACCTCCATCCATAGTTCGTCAGGCACTCTGTCTACCAGATCTAATCCTTTAAATCTATTCCTCACCTCCACTGTATATTCATAAGGGATATGATTTAGGTCATACCTGATTGGTCTAGTGGTTTTCTCTACGTTCTTCAATTTAAGCCTAAATTTTGCGATAAGAAGCTCATGATCTGAGCCACAGTCAGCTCCAGGTCTTGTTTTTGCTGATTGTATAGAGCTTCTCCATCTTTGGCTGCAAAGTATATAATCAATCTGATTTCGGTATTGACCATCTGGTGATGTCCATGTGTAGAGTCGTCTCTTGTCTTGTTGGAAAAGAGTGTTTGCTATGACCAGCGTGTTCTCTTGACAAAACTCTATTAGCCTTTGCCCTGCTTCATTTTGTACTCCGAGGCCGAACTTGCCTGTTATTCCGGTTATTTTTTGACTTCCTACTTTAGCATTCCAGTCCCCTATGATGAAAAGGACATCTTTTTTTGGTGTTAGTTCTAGAAGGTGTTGTAGGTCTTCATAGAACCTGTCAACTTCAGCTTCTTCTGCATCAGTGGTTGGGGCATAGACTTGGATCACTGTGATGTTGAATGGTTTGCCTTGGATTCGAAATGAAAGCATTCTGTCATTTTTGAGGTTGTACCCCAGTACTGCCTTTCCCACTCTTTTATTGACTATGAGAGCTACTCCATTTCTTCTAAGGGATTCTTGCCCACAGTAGTATATATAATGGTCTCCTGAATTAAATTCGCCCATTCCTGTCCATTTTAGTTCGCTGATTCCCAAGATGTCGATGTTCAATCTTGTCATCTCATGTTTGACCACATCCAGCTTACCTTGATTCATAGATCTTACATTCCAGGTTCCTATGCAATATTGTTCTTTACAGCATCGGACTTTCCTTCCACTTCCAGACACATCCACAACTGAGCGTCCTTTCGCCTTTGGCCCAGCCGTTTCACTCTTTCTGGAGCTACTCGGAATTGCCCTCCGCTCTTCCCCAGTAGCATTTTGGACACCTTCCGACCTGAGGGGCTCATCTTCCGGCGTCATATCTTTTAGCCTTTTGATACTGTCCATGGGTTTTCTTGGCAAGGATACTGGAGTGGTTTGCCATTCCCTCCTCCAGTTTTGGACCACGTTTTGTTAGAACTCTCCGTCATGACCTGTTCTTCTTGACCTGACTTCATTGAGTTACGCAAGCCCCTTCGCCACGACAAGGCAGTGATCCATGAAGGGGTAGAAGGCTAATATATAACTGCTATATAGACTGCTATATAGTTGTAAACAAAGGGATCAGAAGAAAATCAAATGTAGTTCTTTTCTTCTTGTTTTACCTTGTTTCTGAGGCTTCTCTTTCTTCTCTTGCCCTATTCCTGCTGTAGTCTTTGTTGTTTTCTAATTATTATGCTTTCTTGAATCTATGGCCTAGAGACATTGTTGATCTCTTCTTCCTAGGCTGACCATACGTCCTGTTTTGAACGGGACAGTCCCTTTTTTTAACATTTCCGTAATGTCCCGTCGTTTTAATATAAAAGTCTATTTTGTCCCGTTTTTTAAAAAAACTGTCAGGAACTTGCCAGACTCTGAGAGCCGGAACCGAGAGCTGGAAGTAGCTGGAGCGGTGCGAAAGAGCCAGAGCAGCTGATTGGAGGGAACCTGGAAGAGGAATCGCCTCGGCCTATCAGTGCATGGCAAAGGAGGTGGGAGAGGCGGGCCAAGCAGTGCAATAGGCGGAGGCGATTCCTCTTCCGGTTTCCCTCCAACTCCCACCTCCTTTGCCGCGCGCTGATAGGCGGAGGCGATTCCTCTTCCGGGTTCCCTCCAATCAGCTGCTCTGGCTCTTTCGCGCCACTCCAGCTACTTCCGGCTCTCGATTCCTCTTGTCCCGTTTTTGTCTCAAGGAAATATGGTCATCCTACTTCTTCCTGACTCTGAGGTAGTTGCCCAGTAAATGCTGAATCTAATTTATTATTCCTTATCTTTGGAAAATTACTATTTGTAGTAAGTTACTGAAAAATCTTTTAAAATCATATCTGAAAAATGTTTTAACAACAATAACATAACCCAACCAAAGTTAAGCATGCTTATTGATGACAATGATTGTTACAGAAATGTTATACAGGTAATCCTCGCTTAAAGACCACAATTGGGACCTGAATTTCAGTTGCTAAGCGAAGTAGTCATTAAGCGAATCTGACCCGATTTTATTACCTTTTTTGTGGTGGTCGTTAAGCGAATCACCACAGATGTTAAAGTGAACCACGTGGTCATTAAGTGAATTGTGTGGTTCCCCATTGATTTTGCTTGCCAGAAGCTGGTGGAGAAGGTTGAAGATGGCGATCACGTGACCATGGGACGCTGCGACAGTCATAAATGCGAACCAGTTGCCAAGCGCCCAAATCATGATCATGTGACCACAGGGACGCTGCGATGGTCGTAAGTGTGAGGACCGGCCACAAGTCGTTCTTTTCCAGCATCATCTTACGTCTGAACCGTCACTAAATGATTGGTTGTTAAGCGAGGACTACCTGCATTCCCCTATTGAAGGCAGTAGGCTTTAAAGTAATTCTATATTAAATAAGATGATACCGTGGCTCTCCTGAATATGATGTCTGTTTCAGAATACTTTCCCAGCTTTCCTTCAGAAATGTAAGAATCTAACCAAAAAGGAAAAAAGGTGAGAACTAATGTAATAATTTTATTTTCAGGTATCATGTATTGTATATGAAAATAGTTAGATCCAAAAAATGTCCATAGAGCAAATTATTATTGGTTATTTTTATGATGCTCTTCAAATTGCAACCCCCTGGTCTCACTTGCTGTCTGCAACATAGGGCAAATTTGCCTGTAGATCCAATTGGTCATTCTAATTTCTTGTTTGTAATTCATGGCTGGGATGGCAGTGGACAGGCAGTGAGTCAGCTTCCTAATACCAAGGTTAATACCAAGGTTTGCCTTCCAAACGGCAAAAAAAGTAGGAGAAATGCAGGAAATGCCACATTCTGCATGCAATAAGCCAAAGAAACTTTTATATTGGAAGGAGAAATGTTAAAGATAATTTAACATATATAATACATACTAAAAAGGCAAAGGCTCTTTCAATACACTTAAAATGGTATCAGTAGAAGCCCATTATTTCTGAATGGTTAATTCTTCAGGCTAATGAGAGTCAAACTGAAATCCAACAGCAGAATTGAAACAAATCAGGAATCAGAATATCAGTAATGTGGAGGCAATAACATCAAGGTCAATGATTAAATGCCGTTCAGGAAAACAAGGAGTCAGTTTGCATACAAGCCTGGAGGTTCCTGAAACTGGCAGTTCTGAACGTACCAGTGCTCCTGGTCATGCAAGCTCTAGCTATGGGCTTTTAAGTATGAAGCACTAATCCATACTTAACCCTGGCTTTTTCTTGTGGAATAGTCTGCAATGTGCCTACATATATAAGTGCCTGAATTCTAGTGAGCTGGATGAAATTTTTATTTCCTCTTCTGGCTGAGGGGCATTCTAAGTCTCCTCTTCTTTTTCTCAAGACCATTTCTGAAGGCTATGACACTACGGAATGCTGACTGCTTTAGTGGGAGGGAAATCAGAGAGGGAATAGAATGGCATTCAAACAGAAACACTTAACACTGCAGTATTTTGCTGCAGGTTCCACTTGTTTAATGGTTATTTTATATAACCATTATTATAATAATGATATATTATATATAACATTACTACGGTAATATTTACATGTTTTACTTAGAAGAACATCCCACTGAATTCAATAGGATTTATTTCCTACAACGTTAGAACACATTCTTGTGTTCTTTGGTTTATTCTATAAAGTCAAAGATAAGGCTCCAATTTCAGGAGGAGGAAATGTATTAACTAATATGTGGCATCCAATTCATACCTCATCTTTTTACTTTTCAGGAAAGAACAGATGCATTGACGTGTGTCTATGAGCACAGTTATGTGGCCACAAAGTCAGCACCTGCTCCCAAAATCATACCTATAACATTTAGAGATTTATTGAAAGTAGATAATGGAAACTCACGTCTTTGAAGACTTCTGTCTAATATTGTCTGTTTATGCAAACTGTAAACATGCTTTGGCATTATTTCTGTGGCTATTGGAGATGTTTCTTCACAGGTTTGACTCTGTGTTTTGCTTAGAGTTTCTTTTAATGGTTCCACTGTGGATATTACACTCTCTGTTTCAACTGTCTTTAAAACAATAAAGCAGTATTAGATTTCACAAAAGAAGCACAATACCCCCTGAGAAAGAGAGACTTAGGCCTAAAAGTCTACCTTTTCACTCATAATGGAAATACTGGCAATCCCAGGACTATAACATAAATTCAATATTATAATATCCAGCTAATGATACTTATGTTGCAATTCCATTTTTTTAGTATCTCAAACATGTAAGAGAAAAGAAGGAAGAACAGGGGAAGATGTTTTGCTCTCAAGAAAATAGCCAGACAAATAAAAGCACTACCCAATTATGTCTCCTTAGTGGCAATGGAATGCCTAAGATTTGAGATTGTGAAGAGAAAAAAAAAGACAAAAATTAGAACAAAAAGTAGTAGAAACAAGAAAAAGGAAAGAGGAGTAAAGAAAAAAAGTGGGAGAAAGAATTGGAGGAAAAGGCAAAAGGAAGAAACAATGGAAAAGAAAAACATAGAAGCAAAAACCAGGGGGACGAAGAGGTAAACAGGCTGAAAACAGTAGTCAAGGAAAAAAAGAAAGAAAATCCCACTGGGAGAAAATTCAGAACTGAAAATAGCAGTAGTTCATGCTGCTAATTGACAAAGAATGTCCTGCCTCTTCTTGCTGATGGCTATAAAGCTGCAGCAAAATGGGTCACTGGTTTGGACAAAACGAGAGAAAAAGGCAGTGTCATTGCTCTCATCTGAGCAAGCTACTCATGTTTTTTCTAATAAAAGATGTGATAACAGTCCTAGGACCCTAGCCAAATCACTGCTAGAATAATGGATGTGAAGTTGCAGTGTCCTTTGATGATTTGGGAGAAACCTATTTTCCACACAGGCAACATGAATCATCCAGAAGAATGGCAGAGGTTCTGATTCCACTTAACATGAACTGATATTAAAACGAACAAACGAAAAAACCTAAATGGCAATTTGAAAGGAGAATGTACACAAATTTAAAGCTGCAGCTTATCTGCATAAAGAATTGTTCCTATAATATATTAACATTAGCTATACAAAATATCATAAAAACCTGCACTTCCTGCTGTTCAGTTGTCTTTGGTGGCTCTTGAACAAAAGAGGGACATGGAGAAACTCCAAAGAACGGTATTTCTAATGCTGCTGGTGCTGCAGGTTTGGGCCCAGGTACATATTTCATATCTTTGGTCACAATCATTCTTTCAGACACTGAGGAAATAAAGCAAATTATCATATCCATTGAGACTTCACATTTATTCTCTGTCATTTAAATCAGATGATAAATCCATGAAATTTGCAGCTAAAAAGCAAGCTTTACTAGATTAAACTGAGACTGAATGTTCCTTAAGCAAAGTAAATTGTTAATGTTTGTTTGATTTCTTTCTCTCTTTCTCTGCTTGCAATAGTGTCCAATTTTTTGAAATGCTAGTATATTTATTATCCAACAATAATTTATCTGGAGATGTACTATACCAGGGGTGGGGAACCTTTTTTCTGCCAAGGGCCATTTGGATAATTATAACTGGGGACCGGGGGGGTGGGGTGTTGTATATATTTTTTATGTCTGTAGAATATGTGGCTGAGTTTTTAAAAAGCCAGGCCTCAAAACTTTTTTCCTGTTTGGGCTCAGAGAGCACATGTTCACCCCCCACTCAGGAATGTTATTGCTTTCAGGTGCCGGCCAGTCTGAGAGTTTCTGACCAATCAGAATTAGCTGTTTGAGCTTTGCCCATATTGGGAATCTGTTGCCTAGGTGTTTTTGGTCACATGTTGGATTCTGTCCACTCAGAGGCTGGTCAGGTAAAGATTTAAAATGTAAATGCCTTTTGTTCTACCTCTGCATTCTGCTCTCTGTTATAAAAATGGCTATGTTAATCAACCATGCCATGCTTTGGCTAAAGAAGAAGATTCAAGGTTTGTTCCTATGTTTTTGTTTTAAATAAAGCAACATTTTTACTACAAACTTATCTCTTGGTTTTTCCATAACTCTGATCACAAATTTTATAAAAATACAAAATGGGGGGCGGGGTTTCTGGGATTTCCGTGGACCGGGGGCCGGAGTTCGTGGGTGGGAGCCAATCACAAGCACTGGGGGGCGGGGTTTGCGGGCGGGAGCCAATCACGTGGAAGGGGCAGGGTTTGCGGGCGGGAGCCCCACAGGCCTTAGGCAGGAGCCCCACGGGCCTTGTATGGCCCGTGGGCCTGACGTTGCCTACCCCTGTACTATACAAACCATGGATTATCTACTCCTAGAGTTACATGTAAAGACAGGCAGTATATAGCATTTCTGCCCTGTATCTCTTAAAATAGCAGCTGTTTCAGTGTCCAGCATACAGTAGATGTTTGCTTTCCCTCTGCACTATGTAAAAAGAAATGAGGGCATGACACATACAGTATGAGTAGTGCTCATTTTCTGATTTGGGGGTGGTGGTGATGCACTAATTTACACAATTTCAGCCATTTATTTTGACAAAAGTTGGGGTTGCTCCTTAATATGCAGAAATTGTCTTTTGCTTTTGGTAACATAACCCTGTTTAGTTTCCAAAGCAAATAGTACCAAAGACATCCTCTTTACAATTAGAAAGAATAGTTTTGTTAGATCCACCATAATAGTTTCTTACTGCTCAGTATCAAAGAAATGGGACGACAGTTCAGTGATAAGTAGAAAAACTGTTGGGCACACCCTTCTGCCTTTACAGTGCTCAGAAGAGAGTGTAAAGTGGGAACAAGCTGCAGCAAAAGGAGGATTAGGAAGAAGGACAAAAAAATGAGATTAAGGAAAAGGCATATGTAATCAAGTTGCAATGTACAACTGATTTTTCCTTTCCTGTTCCATTCAGAACATTTCACAGGCAATTATCTAGTCATAATGTAGTTCCTAATTTCTCTCCATTACTCAGCTTTTAGTGCACACCAAACAAACTAAGTGAAGGTCTTGTTACGCTAGAAAAAGCATGCTCACTGGTCTGGGATAGGTTTTCATCAGACAGAGAAGGTATGCCTTTCAAATAATGGGTACTTAATTAAAATGTTTCTCAAAACCATTACTTTTAGCTTTATCTTGTTCTTCTAAGTCATGAGTTCCAGCTTGGAGAAGGATATCAAACAGTTTTAAAGATGCTTCTGAGGTACAAGGAGACAAGTATATCTTTGAGGGAGCTAGTGGTAATTTCCAGAATCTCTAAAGGGTGAGAAAAAAGATATATCCAGGATTGTAATCTGCTAAAAAAAAAGTTTATCTGTTTTTATTAATTAATTATCAGTTACATTCAAACAAATTGGGATATATCTTGTACCATTTGTAGGCACCTTTAAATACTATAGGAACTATGAGACTGATTTGATTCACTAAATGATACATTTAGCAGTTGTTATTAGAAAAGTAGGCTATCTTCAACATTTTCCATTTCCTACTATATTCATCACAACAGAATCACCACCACTTCAAAAGCAAAGAAGTGTGACCTTTAATTCTCAACTCTATTAAAGTTGCCCTGCACTGATTAAACAGTTAAAATGAATAAGCATATGATATAACAGCTCCAATATTATGTATTACTTTGTATCCCACCCTTCCTTCAAGTGAGCCTCCTGAACTCCATTGATAGATTTATTTTATTTTCAGAGCAAACTTATTGAGGTAGACTAAAAAAAATGCCACCTAATGAGACTCATGACAAAGCAGATAGTACTCAGAAGACCCCCTGAAACTCCTATCTTTCTATCTTCAATTTAAAAAATTAAGAAATAGCTAGTAAAATAAGGAAAGAATTTTGTTTCTTTTGTAATCACATGATACTCTTTTAAGAAGCTTATTCTGCTGGTATCAAACTTGATTAGTTTGAGGTCATCATAAATTAATTCACCCATTCAAAGCCTTATTCATTAAATCACACTAGCCAAACCCTGTAGAGATTCCTGGATAGAAGTGTATTTTTCTTTATATTGTAGGCCTTTTGTATTCTGACCTTTCCTTTCTTCTTTGGCAAAACCTGCAACTCTGATGTAAAATCTTCAGTGAAGGTATAGCCTTTATAAGGCACCTAACCACAAACAAAACAAGCAAACAAAAACAATAAATATATCCACGGCACTATAATTTTCAATACTATAATGCATGAATTTCTAGCTATTAGACCATAGCTTTCCAAACTGTGTGTCGCGACACTTTAGTACACAGTTTAGTGTGTCGCGAAAGAACCCGGAAGCGGCGGTGGGGGCGTGCACGGTGGCGGTGCAGGGGCACGCGCGGCGGCAGTGGTGTGAATGGCGGTGGCGGCAGCAACGACGGCAGCGGCGCGCCATCAGCGCTTCCGCGTTTCAGCGAGGCCGCCGCCGCCATACACAGCCGCCACCGCGCGCGCCCCTGCCACATGCGCCACCACACCACCGCCGCTGCCGCCATTGGTGTGTCGCTAACGGCGGCAGTTTGGAAAGCGCTGTATTAGACATTTGTGTTAGAAAGTTCTGTACTTAAAATTTACAACACAGTCTTGTATATTTTTAATTCTTAATTAATGAAATGAGGCTTATGCTAAGGTGAGTAAAGGACTGAAATCTCAGTGAATTAAGAGGTTTACACTGTATGAAAAGTGAAATATGGTCCTAATGAGAAATTAGCTTTGATCAAAGTTAATCATCTGCTAAATTCTTAATATTTAAAAAACAGAAAGCATCATGTAAGTACATGCTTATGTACATTATACAAAAAAAATCTTTTTGTTAATGCCATATTCTAAATCTACATTTTAAAGCAATCCCAAAACCAGAATTTCCCCTTGGAGTTAATGTGCTAGAGTGTATCTAACAGAGGGTAGCAGACTCTGCATCTAATAATAGATGCTGGTCAGTTTAGTGGTCTATGTCTTTAATACCCTGTGTGGTCTCAGGTCCTCAGTTGGTTAAAATAATATCAAAAGAGTACACACCAGATATGAAGCCATTTCAACCGATTTAGAGGCATTAAATTTGTCTTGATCATCTAAAGGCTGGCTTTCAAAAATATAGGATTCTAGAAAGAAGATCACAATGGTGATACATATATTGCAACTCTACATGACAGTGAAATTACTTTGAAGCCACTTATATTTTACTTATTTTTTTAAATTTAGAGTTAAAACAACAAGGAAATCTAATCTGTTTTTCTTGTACTCATTACTGATATTTTTCTGTACTTTGCTCAAATGAATAGCAAACACACAATTTTTTTCTTGGATCCTTATCCTGCCAAACATGATGCCATTTTGAGTCCCTGGAGACATAACACAGTTTATGGTTTGTAGATTGAGGACCAGCCTTAGAAAAGTTCATTTTCTCCTACACAGTAGTATGAATCACTTCCTCCTTCCTTTGTTGGCTTTAACCAGAAGCATAAGTATGGGGCAAGAAACAAAATAGGTGTCATGATGCAAACACCACAACTTAGGTACTTGCATCAGACACTGGGATGCAAGAACCTCAAAGGGGGATTTGCATCGTGATATCACCATGTGCATATCATCATTTTGATGCAATTTTGGTTTGCTGCAGATGCCTATGACCAGGAGTTACTATTACAAATAACTTCACACCTTAATGCTTCTCAATCCTAGTTACTGTAGCAATGCTTGCAATCATGTAGCTATGATGTGTCAAAGCTGGGGGGTGGGGAATCATTGGAAATAGGCTATATAGGAATACTTTTGCCACAGATGCTTTGAAGGGTACCCATAAAACCATTTTTAATAGATCTTGGCTATGGTTCCCGCCAATTTTTTTATTTTTCTAATTTATTTTCTCAAAGCATTTCTAAAGCCTGCTATAGCTTCATTGAGCAAATATGGAAAGTTCACATGTCTATTTGAATCAAATGAATAAAGTTCATTTCAATATTTGGAAGGTTATAGATTGCATTATCAGTTTTGGCAACAACATTTATTTTTCTGAACTACAACTCAGAACTTCATAAACTCTCTGCTGAGACTGTGAGACTTTGATAAACCCATTAATGTTCTATTTACACACAACATTGCAAGATCTCCTTGCCACAATAATTTCCGTGTTCACTAAGTGTGCAAAATATTATTCAATTGTTTTTAATTTCCCCTCCATGTAATTTTTTTAGTTCATATTTCTGTGAAGACTGGATTTCCCCAAATTTGCTGATACCTCCCTCTTTTGTGAAAATGCTTTGGGTATCTGAGAATCCACATGCAGATAATGAATTCCCTATTAACATACAGAATAACTTGTTATAAGCTGGCACAAAGAGGCTGCAGTACTACAAAGTCTTAAATTCCATTAAATATAGTAAGATATGCATCTGAATAAAAAGGATAGGGTTAGACTGTTTGATATTATAAAAACAACATTATTCAGTTAATATAATTAAGATTACCTGCTTCTGAAACTTTGGCAGTTTGAATACTAGTTTTCAAAATGTGCAATATTTTATTGTGATACAAGATATAAATATCACCTTTGAAACCCAGTAAAATATCACCAGAACTATTGAGGAAACAGGCTGTGTTTAAAGTGTTATCAAGCGTGATCTCAGCCACTAGGTTTTTGTGAATATTCCATAGTTTTATCATGGCATCTGAACTAGAAAATAAAAGAAATAGTCATAATACAGAATTTAATTCATTTTTATGCAGACACTTAAGTTCAAGATCCACATACGGTACCACTAAAATACATAGGAAGCAAACTGTATGGACATTTCTGTGCAATTTAGCTTAGAGGTCAAATTTCATCTCAATATTGTGTGTAAGAGAGGGAATAACTCAAGACCTTAGATGAATAAGGAAAAATGCTTCCTCTTCAAAATAGGCAGCTTCAGATGCATTTTTTTCCTATTTTGTTAAATAACTTCCAGATTAAATTTACTATAATTACTAATTCTGTTTGCATTTCTACACACAGTTTACTTTTTAAATACAGTGCATTAAGCATACATAACAATAGGCATTTACAGATAACTTCGATATGCAATCTTTCTGCCTTGGTCATGTAGTCCCAAATGAATGAGCTCAGTGGTCTGTACAGAGCATTCCAGTTAAAATAAGTAGATGAACAATTAAGGGTGGTAGTGTTTTGGTGCCTGCTATCACTTGCCTACTGAAGAAAAAAAACATACAGTAGAGGATGCTAAAAACTGCAATTTTTTTCAAAGAGGCATGGAATTATAATGAAAGGGTACTTTAATTACCCCAACCCTTGCTGAGAGACAAAACCTTCCAAATATGGTCCTTTTAGGAAATTCCTGACTTGTCTTGCTGACAACTTTATTCTTCAGATGACGGAGAAAGCAGAAGAAAATCAGCTAATCCATAGGGAAGACATGAGGAAGTGGGAAAAAAAGGGGTATGGGGATAAAAGATCACCATGCAATACAAAGGTCTTGATTATAACAGAAACTAAAACTGAAAATAGTCAAATGTGTATCCCAGATTTCAAAATAGTGCATTTTAATATACTTAAATCAATGGTAAGATCCTTAGCAGAAGCAATTCATCAGAAAAGATGCTGCAGGAGGATGGGAGTTCCTAAAGGAGGGGATAGTAAAAGCACAACTGTAACTAATTCCTAGGAGGAAAAAAAATATAGGATTGCAGAAGAAGCAAATGCAATTATACAAAAAGCTTAGAGAGGATCTAGAAATAAAACATGGCAACTACAAGAAATGGAAAGAGGGTCAGGTCACAAAGGAACAGTATACTGTAGTTACAGTATGTAGCCTAGGTAGAAAGACACTTTGGAAAGCAAAAGCTCTGAATGAGATGATGTTAGCAGAGAATCCCAAGAATAATAAACAGGGGTCCTTTCTTTTATATTCCAAATAAGAATAAAAAAGAAAAAAAATCAGCATACCAGCTGCTCAGTGAAGAATGTAAAATACTAACATGCCATAAAGAAAAGTCAATTCAATTTCTTTTCTATTCGTTTTAGTTCAGGCTTTCAGCAGGAAATTGTGAAGAACAGGATGATTAAATATGTCTATGAAGGTTCTCAGTCATCCAGGTGGAACAGTCTGTGGCTTGAATCATGTCAACTGGATTTCTATTTTCTTAGTGGAAACGTTTCACTCCTTATCCAAGGAGCTTCTTCAGTCTGAGTAAAGTTAGTAAAGTTAGTAAAGAGTAGACAGAGAATATAGGTGGTTTGAGAGAGGGGTCAAGGAATCCATTCATGCCAACTTGGAAAATCCTTCCTTGAATAGAGGTGGGGGCCTCAGGCATAACCTTTCCCCTATCTTCCTTCCTGCTTTGTCTTCTGTGCCTAGGAAGATTAAGACCATTTCACAAGCTCAACAGCAGCAGGGTAATCTTAACGATCCTCCTTTAGATGATAAAGGGACTTAGAAACAAACATCTCAAAAATAACCATGACCTAGCCCCAGGTGCAAGGTCACACAGCCAGCCTAGAAACATATTTAAGGATTCCCTTACTAACTTTACTCAGACTGAAGAAGCTCCTTGGATAAGGAGTGAAACGTTTCCACTAAGAAAATAGAAATCCAGTTGACATGATTCAAGCCACAGGATGATTAAATCTTGATCAGGGAATCCCTCTTTACTTTGCATGACTTGAAACCTCCTTGACTAGATGAATTGCGTCTTAGGGTAATGCCACCCTGCTTGGCAACAGTGTAAATGATCAAATGCTGGAAAGAGAAGCTCCAGAAACAGCTGTGGCAGCCCTTCTAATCAGAAATCCAGATGCAGTTTGGAAAAAATTAAGGGGGCAGCCACAAAATACCCTGCCAAGCATCATTCTTCAGGGCACTGATCTTTTATTATTTTTTAAATTTAAATGTTTAAGACAAAACACTGGTTTGTCTGCAATCATCGTTGCCCTATTTCATCACTTTATGACCTTATTTTACAAAATGGCAACATTGATCTCTTTACCTACCCACAACTCAGAAAGATAGAAAGATTCTGGCAGGAATCCACTGCTATTACAGGACCATCGTGGCAGTTTGCTGAAGGTTCTTTTTCTTCTATTTTCTCTTGAATATAGAAAATAAATACCAGTTCTGAATTGTGCTACCTAATTTCAGGGTTGAATACACCTTTTATTTTTAGATTATAATAATACTATCTGCAGGATTATGTCTTTTTCTCTGCTTCACTGAGCCTACAGATTTGTTAATTGCTGTATGGCTAGTTTTGCACAGTAATACCACAAATCATAGCATTACTAAAGTTTTCAGAGGGGGTACCCTGTGGTAATAAAAACAATTCACACCTCCTCTTTAACATGCTGTAAGACTCACCGTTTTTTTCAAGCCCTTCAATTTACTTTATATAAGTCCTATTAATGCATTAATTTATGTGTCAAAATAGTTCCCAAATGAGTATTTCTATTTGTAAGCATTACTCTCTGTATACAAGATAATGTTTACAAATTATTTTAGCTAGGGTCTATCCTAAACTATAGCCCCGTTTCTGCTTATTCTAATTAGCATATGCTCCCAACAGTCTTAGCCTCAGTTATAACTTCTTCTCTGAACTGTAACTAAAGATGTATGTGGCCTGCTGTCTGATTGTAATCCTCCAAGAAAGCATTATTTCAAGACATTATGCAAATATTATAAAAACAACACTTCCGATGGTGAACTACAGTAGATGTCCCTGAAGGAGCGGGCACAGCATTGCAGTGGAGATTGGCAGCCAGATGGCGAATTCTGGCTGGCAAAGACTCTCCGGAAAAAGGAGAGATTGTGAGATTGCCCACTTATACTCCTGTCAGCTGCTCCTGTTTTTATGGTCAACCTGTGAGTCGAGTTGCTGGCAGTCGAGGGATTTCAATCAAGCTCACCACCATAATGCAGCCTATATGGACAATCCAAAAGAGTGACCTGGATAACTTTCCTATACAGGTAGTCTTCGACTTATGACAATAATTGGGACCAGAATTTCCATCACGAAGCAATGCAGTCATAAAGCGAGATGTCACGTGACTGCATCGCTTAGCGATGGCAATCCCGGCAGTCCCAGTTGCTGTTGTTAACTGAGAATCATGGGTCGTTAAGTGAGTACCCACCCCACCCCATCCCAACCCATTCTGGGCTTGCTCCATACCAGCACTGGGCCTCAGTAAGATAAGGGACTGCTTCCAACTCCCCCCACCCACCTTTCTCCCTGTCATCTCTGCCCTTTCGGCCACCCTGTACCCTGCCTTGCGGGGTGGCAAGCAGCCCCAGAACTGTGCAGCTCTGGGGCTGCTTGCCATGCCCTGGGAAGTCACAGCACCCCAGCCCAGTCCCAGCTGCAGTTGCCCTCGCCACCCTGCACTCTGAGACCCCTGCCGCCCTGAGCTCTGCCGCCCCAGCTGACCTTCGCTGTCTTTTTGCTCCCGCTACTGACAAGGCATGCCCGGCCTGGCTGCTGGGCCAGGCCAGGCTGGGCTTCAGCTGCGGGGAAAAAAGCCAAAAGCAGCCCCAGAGATCCGTGCCAAGAAGCCCCTTCGCTCTGAGAAAAAAAGAAGAAGAAGCCAAAAGCAGCCTCAGTGCGACAGAACTGGGGTGGTGGCTCTGGGGCTGCTTTTGGCTCATTTTTTTCGCAGCTGAAGCCCGGCCCGGCCCTGCAGCCAGGCCAGGCATGCCTTGTCAGTAGTGGGAGCAAGAAGATGGCAAGGTCAGCTGGGGCGGCACAGCACAGGGCAGCAGGGGGCCAAAAGGGCATAGAGGGGGAGGGGTGGGTGGGTTGAGCTGAAGCACCCCTGCAGTCTAAGTGCGGGCGGGCTGCCAAGCACCTGAATTTTGATCTCATGACTGCAGGGGCGCTGCAATGGCCATAGCTTTGGGCATGGGTCGTAGGTCCCTTTGTTCGGCACCGCTGTAACTTCAAACGGTTGCTGAACAAATGGTTGTAAGTCGAGGACTGCCTGTATTGGATTTACAAAAGAGACTTGTTAAAGTTTTGAAGGATTTTGTGAGAAGGGATAAAGAAAAAATGAAAAGAAATAAAGTTCTAGGACATTATTTGAAGGGTTTAAAGATCAAGGTTGTCAAAAGTAAAAGGAAGGAATATGAAGGTGGTTTATTTGATCAAGGTTAAAACAGATATGTTGTTATCTCTGGTAACCCTTAATGGACTTTTGCTGCTCAGGACTGAACAAGGCTTTAAGGGTTTGTTTATAGATAAGAGATGGTATATGGGAAGAAGAGATCATTTGTTGCATTTTAAGAGAAGGTGATAAGTTATTAAAATTGTTTATACAATTTTAATTTGTGACAAACGGGGAAGTCATTTCTTTATATATTTCTTTTCTTTTTCCTTACTATATTCTTAGTTTTTCTTTCTTTTCTATTTTTCTATTTTTTCTTCTTTTCTGCACTTTTTATTTATTTTTATTCTTTTATTTCTTTTAGTTTGTATTAGCTTTTATCTTTTTAATTGTAATGTTTAATAAAACTACCACAAATATTATAAATAAAAACATACATATATACTATTGACCAATGTTCAAGAATGGAAGTACAGTTGCTAGAAGTGATGGGCTAAGATTGGGGAAATCATTCATCTATGAAGTTTTCTGGGTAGCTTAAGCCAATTTCTCTTCTTCATCTTATCTTACTTTACTGTGTTATTATAAGCATAAAACCTGGCAGAACAGGTGGCAGCTGTGGCCACGAAGGCCTCTGCTTGGCTCCAAGTTGCATCCCTTCCTGGATTGGGAGGCTCTTTAGACAGTCACTCATACCCTAGTCACCTCACAACTCAACTATTGCAACATGCTCTACACGGGGCTGCTCTTGAAGACCTCTGGACCATGGCTCAGTATGCCCATGTGGCACCTCTGTTTTGCAAGTTGCACTGGTTGCCAGTATGCTTCCAGGTGCAATTCAAGGTGCTGTTATCACCTATAAAGCCCTACATGGTATAGGGCCAGGTTATTTGAGGGACTGCCTATCTGTCATGGTTTCTACCTGGCTGGTGTGAACCAACAGAGTTGGTGTGCTCTAGGTCCCTTTGATTAACCAGTGCCATCTACGGGACCCAGGAATTGGGCCTCCTCTGTTGCTGTGCCTGCCATCTGGAATGAGTTTCCTCCTGAGATCTGTGTGGCTCCCACCCTGATGACATTCTGAAAGGTCACGAACCCCTGGCTGTTCTCCCAAGACTTGGATTAGAGTGGTTGGAGCCCCTTGTTGGATGTACTTGGATGTAAATACCTTGTCAAATAATCTCCCTTATTATTTTTTCACTATTTTTACTTAACCTTCCAGTATTGCTAAATTCTGCTATATTGCTGATAGATTTTGAAAGGAGATAACTGCTTGGCTAATTGCAAGAGTATAAAATCTGTGGTTTGCATATATGTTTATTAGATATCATTTGAGTAAATATTACAAATTATGCACCATGTTTTATTGTGTTATAGTATAAATGTGAATCTTAATATACTAGAATAATTGACAATGTTGTTGTTATAGATTTACAGTTTTTACAGGTTCAATCTCATAGGTTAGTTTTAATTGACTGTAGGTTCTGTTCATTTTTATAGGTTAATAGGCCTTTGTGGGACTACAGGCTTAGTCATACTTTATTTATATTTGCCTCCGAACCAACTCTTGGCAGGTCACAACATAGTGAAACAAGATAAGAACAGGCCTTTGTGGGACTACAGGCTTAGTCATACTAAGTCCATGTTTTTGTACTGAGTGGCCAGATCCCATCTTATTCTGTATTGTTCTTATCTTGTTTCACTATGTTGTGACCTGCCAAGAGTTGGTTCGGAGGCAAATATAAATAAAGTATGACTAAGCCTGTAGTCCCACAAAGGCCTATTAACCTATAAAAATGAACAGAACCTACAGTCAATTAAAACTAACCTATGAGATTGAACCTGTAAAAACTGTAAATCTATAACAACAACATTGTCAATTATTCTAGTATATTAAGATTCACATTTATACTATAACACAATAAAACATGGTGCATAATTTGTAACATTTACTCAAATGATATCTAATAAACATATATGCAAACCACAGATTTTATACTCTTGCAATTAGCCAAGCAGTTATCTCCTTTCAAAATCTATCAGCAATATAGCAGAATTTAGCAATACTGGAAGGTTAAGTAAAAATAGTGAAAAAATAATAAGGGAGATTATTTGACAAGGTATTTACAGTTTACAGCATGAGCTTCATTAACTTTATCTTCTAAATACAAGCTGATTTTTATGACACTGAGCATAAGAGCTTAATCATTAGACCTTAATTTGCTAGAGAGTGCTGAGCAGGGCAAGTTAGATGTGCGAAGTCTGATCTGAATGCAGCATCTCCTGCATGCAGGATACCAAACACCTTTTCTTGTCAGGTTTCCATGTTCCAATTATGTACTGCACAGAATCAAGGCTGTATAACTGGGGGTGGGGGACCTTTTAAATGCTGTACCCAGCAGGTGCAGTTGGCTAACATTCCATCCTCTCCGGAAAGCATTTTAACGTGCGATAAGATATTAATTCAAGACTGTCATAACATGAGTAGCAGCACATTAATCATAAACAGCACATTTGCGAACCATGCATTAAACTAAGTGGAAATGGACTTAACTGCCTTATTAAACATTTCACTTTTTTCAATAACAATCAATTGGAAAGTTAAATGAGACAATAAATTACAGCTGCCCATATTTTCCTTGAAAGCATTGACAGTGCATAGGGATGTCTAAATAGAGAGGTGACTCGATTAACAGGAAGCAAAGTAACACTGAACAGTTCCATCAGCCCTTTACTGTACCTCATTTCCATCTTCAGTGTAGTTACTCTTTATCTTTTGCACGTAAATAACCACAAATCCTTTTTTTCTTTGTGCAGCCTGACTTTAGAGAACTTCACACATTGTGTAATGTTATATTTTTTAAAAAATCAGCTAAAATAGATATGATAACTGTGGAAGGAAAACTTTCCAGTGGTCAGCATGAGCTTTTCGTTCCCTTTGTTTTCTCCGCTGACTTTAAGGCAGCACACCTGGTTTCCAACTATAAAAGGAAAACGCTGATAGAGCCAGAGTGTGGGTGTGTAGGTTGGAAGAAGATCTGTGTTTTGTTGGAGAGCAGAGAGAAAGAATTTGTAGCAGCCAGCTTAGCAGGTGATTGGTAGTAAAGGAGGAGCAGGCTTAGATTTCAGCAAACCAACAGCAGACAAGCTGAAAGGGTAGCAGAGCCCAGCAGCCTCACCACCCCAGCAGAGATACTGAGAGCCCACAGCTGGCCAACATCTGGTCAAGCACCTTCCTTCCTTCCTTCCTTCCTTCCTTCCTCCCACCCTCAGCACGGACTGAGAGGCCATGCAAAGCCAAGAGTCCCCCGATTGGGGGAGATGGGCGGTCATATAAATTTAAATAATAAATAAATAAAGACTTCAGCAGCAATTCAGAACAGCAGCTGACAGCAACAGAAGGCAACAGACTTGAAGGTGGCTAAATGGTGGCTAAAGACTTTGTGAATGTTATAAACTCAGGCAACAAAGCAGAACAGAATTCTCCATACGACTGTTTAGGAATTAGACAAACACATAGGCATAGACATTAGTATATGTATAGTGTAATATAGCATAAGTTTAGTGATAAATATTACAGTAGAGGTTAGGAAATAAGTATGTTTGTTAATTTTTTACATCATAAAGGCCTCCCTGGAAACACAGGGAAGATAACAACAGTCTCTTTCTTGGTGGTCTGTACCATTTCTTTTATAATTTTTATTAAAGAAATCTTTGACAAGATAAAAACAATACAAATTTTAGAGAACAAATAAGGAAAATAAAGAAAAAGAGTGAATAGGTAAGAAAGAAAACAGAAAAGATTATAAAGAAGCAGCTTCGAATCTTCTTAACAACGGTTATAAATGCATTTATATTTTTCCATAATCTAGCTTTTCTAGTCATCAAACCCATGAATCACAAGTTCATTTTTTTCTTTCTTCAGCAAAAAGTCCATTAGGGGTTTTCAGTTGCTAATAAATGTGTTTATTGTCCTTTCCCTAATCAGACAAGTCAATTTTGCTACCTCTGCTCATTCTGTCATCTTCACCAACCATTCCTCCATTGTGGATATTTCAGAATCTTTCAGTTTTTGTGCATATAATAGTCTCGCAGCAGTTATCATATACAAAAGCAATATTCCATCACTCTTTTCTAATTGTCTATCCATTAGTCCCAGCAAGAAAAGTCCTGCTTTCAGTTGAGTATTGATCTTTAAAATTGTTTGTAGGTGGTCTGTGCCATTTCTCAAAAGAACCCCTTCACAATAACAGGAGCCTGGGAGGTGTTCAAAGTGCCCATTTTTAAGAGCTGAAGAACACCAATATTTGGCTAATTGGATCCCCATGGGCTCTCTCCCTTTGGGTTCATTTCTGTGTTCAGATATTGGCTGCAGAATAATAATATCACAGAAAGACTGAAGAAAGGAGGAAAATGTCCAGAAAGAAATTGCAGCTCCTCTCTTATATGTCTTCACTGTAGTTAAAACCGGACCCCTCCTTTTGCCTTAACAGTGACCAAGGCACTGGAAAGTTTCTCTCTGTCATGCTTGGTTTGGCCCTGAAAATGCACTGAAACATTGTTCAAGAGAGAAGTTCTTTGATTTTTTTCTATATTTTTAATAGATATTTAATATTTATTGTTATGAATGAGACAGTTGCGATACACTATGTCTTTGTAAACTACTGTGATCTCCCTCTTTGTTTTTAATTATTTATTCAGAAAGATTTAATAAATAAAAAGAAAAATATACTGTATACCAGATAAATGGAGTTGTAATTGCCCATTATTAGTAACAACTTAAAAACAGATGTATTTATTACACCTACATCAGTTTCAGCTGGACTAAAGTGAACTGCTGCTCACTAGAAGCATTAATAATGAAGCTAAAGCTTAAATATTTTGGACACATAATGTGAAAACAAGTGTCACTGGAGAAGAACCAGATGTTTGGAAAAATGGAAAGCAATTGAAAAAGAGAGTGACAGAAGAGGAGGTACCTACATACTATCACTGATTACACAAGGATGAGCTTACAAAAATGCAAACAGTTACTGACAGACAGTCCTGGCAAAATGATATTCAACAGGTCACAAAGACTTGAAAGCAACTGAACAACAAAAGTTAAACTGTGCAAAATATTTGAAAAGTGTTACAGAACTCCTGACTAAAATTTGTGGGTGGAATTAAATAGGTGACAAGAACTGTATTACACAGTATGGTATTATGCAGGGAGAGAACTCTTGTCAATTATGGAAATAATTACTCAGCCTTCTGGCATCACTCTCATCATCAGCTCAGCGCATCCCTTCCTGGTAAGGAAGTATTTAATTCCTTGAAATTAGCCTGTAGAGACTGTTGGTTTTTTTTTTTTTGGATCATATGATCTACACCAGCAGTTCTCATTTGGGGGGCATACGGCCCCCTGGGGGTCCTAGGATATTTTAAGAGGGCCACAAGTGAAAAACATATAATAGGGGTGACATGGGGCGTAGAAAAGCAAAGTGTATTATACTGCAAATACTGTCTTGTTGATGCCAGAAAATGCACCAGTTACTGTCCCATGTTCTTATCAGGTAATGGGACCTGGACGGTGGGGGGGGGGGGTGGCACAAGAGAAAAACAAGGTCAGAAGGGGGCCACAGGGTGAAAAAAGCTTGAGAAACACTGATCTACACAAAATCATGTACTTATGTTCTCTTTGCAAGATAAGACTAAGACTAAACCTGGTGTATATTTGGTTGGTTCTAATTCTATTGTCCCAGTACCAATACATTTCTAAGCAAAATATTTCATGGAGAGATATAAAAATTTGGTTCATGTTAAACAACTACTGAGTGTCCTTCTGCACTACTATCATTTTCATTCCCAAACCTTCAGAGACATTTTAACATTTTGATCTCAGCAATTTACATTCATTACCTCTCCATATCCTGCTATTTCCACAGAACAAACACCTTGGTTGTTATGAACATTCACACAGGTGTTTTGCAAAACTTTAAAAATATTTTAACACTGTAATTCCAGAATTCCATTTTGAGATTAATGCTTTTAATTTGTCACCTTCAGTGTAAAAGACAAATTTGTATATGTTCAAACAAAGCTTTAAAAAAGTATTTATAACAGTTTCTAACAAATAATTTCTGAACTATTTATCTCTAGGGACAATTACTTCACACATTCATCAACTTTAGCTGACTTTATGAATTCTTGTATTAAAAATGTCATCATGCAGTACTCCTTCAAAAGAACAGCATTTTTCAAATATTCAACCAATGCAATACAGGAACTATGTATGTTCTCTCTGAGCCTTGTTGTTTTCTTGCAGATGTTTCATTGCCAGACTAGGCAACATCTTCAGTGCGAAAAGGGAGTGGGACTTGCTCTCTGTTTATATACCATGGCTTGTCCAGCTTGTGTTCGTGGAGGTGTTGTTCTCTCCTTGGTAGTTCCCTGATTGGGCTGTTGTTTGCTGCTTGGTTGATTGACTGAGTTAATAGTTCCTTGATTACGGTATATTGTGCTGCTTGATTGTTCCTCTGGTGCTAATCTTGGTGTTAATCTTTGCATATCTGGGTATTGATTGCTGGCAAGGAGGTGTTCTGGTCTTCTGGCTTTTCTATTGCCTCTTATGAATGGTATGTAAATGTTGCTTACCTCTATGTGTCTGTTGATGGCTGCTTTGTCTGAGTGCCAAGCTTCCAGGAATTCTCTAGTGTTTTTGGATCTGGCTTGGTTTAAGATGCTCACAGTTTCCCAGTTGAAAGTATGGTTGAGTCTGTCCATGTGTTGTGAGATTAAGGAGTTTTCATTGTGTCTTCTGACTGCTAGTTGGTGTTCGTGGATGCGCTCTGCTAGTCTTCTGTCCGTCTGTCCTACATAGTGGCTGTTACAGTCCTTACACTGTATGTTGTAGACAACTCCTGTTTTTTCTTCTTGGGCTACTGGGTCTTTTGGGTTACTTAAGATGCTCTGAAGGGTTTGGGTTGGTTTATGTGCTATGGTGATGCTGTGTGGTTGTAACAGTCTATTGGTACTTTCTGAGATGTTTCTGATGTATGGCAGTGTTATCCTTTTCATAGCTTCTGTTGGTTGTGTTGTAGTGGGTTGGGTAGTCAGGCACTTTTTGATAAAGTTGCGTGGGTATCCATTTTGCTGGAAGATGTTATATAAGTGGTCTATTTCCTTTTTCTGGTGTTCTGGGTTGCTGCAGTGCGTTAGTGCTCATCTGAATAATGTTCTTACACAGCTTCTCTTGGAGGTTGGGTTGTTGCTTTGGTAATGGAGCACTTGGTTAGTGTGGGTAGATTTCTGGTAGACTTGTGTTTCTAGAATGCCATCATTTCCTCTACTGATGACGATGTCCAAGAAGGGTAGTGTGTTGTTGTTTTCTTGTTCCCTTGTGAATTTTATTCCATTGAAGATGTTGTTGATGGTTTCATGTGTTTCCTCTAGTTGATCCTTTTTTATTATGATGAAGGTGTCATCTACATACTGGATCCATACTTTGGGTTGTATATGTGGGAGTGCTATCATTTCTAGATGCTGCATTACAATCTCTGCTATGAGTCCTGAAAGTGGTGATCCCATGGGTGTTCCTTTGTTTTGTTGGTATATTTGTCCATCAGACTGAAAGTAGGAAGTGAGGCAGAGGTCGATGAGGTCCATGATTCTGGGTATTTCTATCTTAGTGTATTTGACTAGGTCGGGTGTGTTTCGTAGAACTGCTGCCATGGATTCTTTCACTAGTGCTGGGTCTATGGATATAAAGAGTGCAATGACATTGAATGACACCATAATTTCATCTTCTTCTATTTTTAAGTCTTTGATTTTCTGGAGGCACTGTAGTTGGGAGTTGATAGAATATTCACTCTCCTCTGTAAGATGCCTAAGTTTTATTGTGAGCTCTTTAGCTATGTTGTAAGTGGGAGTCCTTGGTAACGATACAATTGGCCAAAGCAGTATGCCAGTTTTGTATATTTTGGGGCATCTGTAGAAGCGTGGAAGGATAGGTCCACTGCTTTTCATCCACCTCTATTCTCTTTTGTGATTTGACCTTTCTTGCTGAGGTCATTAAGAGTTCTTTTTACCTTGTTGTCCAGTTTCTGTATGGGATTGGTGTTTACTAGGGTGTAGGTTTCTTTGTCCTCAAGTAATTCTTTAGCCTTTTGTATATATTACAACTTTATCAAAAAGTGCCTGACTACCCAACCCACGACAACACAACCAACAGAAGCTATGAAAAGGATAACACTGCCATACATCAGAAACATCTCAGAAATGACCAATAGACTGTTACAACCACATGGCATCACTGTAGCACATAAACCAACCAAAACCCTTCAGAACATCTTAAGTAACCCAAAAGCAGTCACTATGTAGGACAGACAGGCAGAAGACTAGCAGAGCGCATCCACGAACACCAACTAGCAGTCAGAAGACACAATGAAAACTCCTTAATCTCACAACACATGGACAGACTCAACCATACTTTCAACTGGGAAACTGTGAGCATCTTAAACCAAGCCAGATCCAAAAACACTAGAGAATTCCTGGAAGCTTGGCACTCAGACAAAGCAGCCATCAACAGACACATAGAGGTAAATAACATTTACATATCATTCATAAGAGGCAATAGAAAAGCCAAAAGACCAGAACACCTCCTTGCCAGCAATCAATACCCAGATATGCAAAGATTAACACCAAGATTAGCACCAGAGGAACAATCAAGCAGCACAATATACCCTAATCAAGGAACTATTAACTCAGTCAATCAACCAAGCAGCAAACAACAGCCCAATCAGGGAACTACCAAGGAGAGAACAACACTTCCACCAACACAAGCAGGACAAGCCATGGTATATAAACAGAGAGCAAGTCCCACTCCCTTTTCGCACTGAAGATGTTGCCTAGTCTGGCAATGAAACGTCTGCAAGAAAACAACAAGGCTCAGAGAGCACCAAGGACTCCACAGTTCAACCATGAGCTACAAGTATTCTCTGCAATTGGTACTATGTATGTTGTTTATATTTTGTAACTTTCACTATTTTAACTTTCACGCTATTCCACATTTTATTAGCTGTCAAAATGACCAATAATAAAATAACATTGTAAAACAAAAACTATTATGCTTCTTATTTTTGCACACACAGATGGAGCTGGTTTTCAGCACACTGGTTTTTCACTTGCATTCAATATTTATTTAAGCTAGTTGAACTAGAACAAGAATAAAAAAAGCTTCATAATTCTACTTAAACCAACTTAAGAAATGTGGTTAGGTTTAGGGCTAATTTTAATAATACACATAAGGAAATATTAAACATTAAAATGTATCTGCTAAAATAATGGTATAAAATATAAAACTAGAATAATTAAAGCCAGAGGATTTGACTATATAAATTGCATCTACATAGCATACTTAATAGTGTAGCCGTGTTATCTCTTTGAAGATCCTTGTGATCTCAATAACAGTTGCACAATATTTTAATTGCCATTTCTGGGCATGATGCCCAACTAAATGGTTAGTAGCTAATTTAAAGATAAAACTTATCAAGGAACAGAAACTAGATTGTTACCATGACAACATAAGTGAATTAAATTGCAATCCTTTGTGCAAATGCTTGAAATAAGTGGGGCTTGCTTTAAGCAAACAGCTGGATTTACACAGCAAGCTAAACCATAATGGGTTTTCCTCTGTTCTGACTGAACATATGTGAACCCTAACTCTGTTAGTTATAAACTATCCTTTCTTGCTTACTGTGTTTGTTTTGAACCTAGCCATAGAATCAGGTATCCAGGGGAAGGGGAAAAATGTGTTAGTGATCCATGCTAGAAAAATTTGTACTACGCAGACCTATGTTTTAATTCTTCTAATTTATTTGTACATTATATTATTAACAATGAATTTAAGATTATTATTCATACCGTTTTCAGGAAATGTCTTTTCATCGTCTTCCTCTAGAATATTTAAAATATCCACGGTGCCAGATTTCAGGCCAATAAGAAGTGATCTGTCCTGAAATACACATTTTATTTTAGTTTGTTATATACAAACTTTGCCCATTGTGTTTATAGCTTTAGTCCACAGTAAAAAATATGGGTTCAGATTGAACAAAGTTTTATAATAGAGTAGCCATCAAATCCTTGCTTTTTCACCTAAAATATAAAAACAGATGTGTTTTCAGATAAAGAGTGCCTGTTGCTAGTTTTTCTCTTTCCTAACACAGAGGAATTATAGCAACTACGTACATGAAACTGAACAGTTAAGCATATAAAATTAGTAATCTTTTTTTAATCAGAGGGCTGTTATTCCATACATTTATTTATTTATTTATTTATTTTTCCAACTTATATCACCGCCCATCTCCCCCCACAAAGGGGACTCTTTTACTGGTTTACTGGTATTGTCCCACACTTTCACTATTAACAGCATTGTTTTATGTAAGGCAATGGCTGTTCAATATCATTAGTCCTAAATCATGATAATGATGTGTGGCATATGGGAATGTCTAAAAGACAACTTGGCAAGAATTATATTACTTTAGCAGAAATCTCCATATATACTGAAAGCTGAAAGACAGCTGGTCATATTTATTTCACAAAGGTTTTTCACAAGTGTCTATAAAACCATTTTATACTTTGTGTGTAATAAAAGTGCAAGAGTCTTGGGATAATAAATTCCGTTCAAATATTTAAAAATCTGCATATATATCTCCACAATTAGAAACTTTTTCTCATATCCTCTAGCTGCAGAGATATATCCAGATATATCAAACAACATATAGGATCCATACCATGTCATTAGAGGAATCATATAGAAACCTGCAGTTATAATTCAGAAATAATTATAGCCCTTTCAGCAACATGCCATTCAACTATACACTCACAATATTACACAACTATTCCTTTTACTCACAAGCCTTGTGAAAACAGTGGCATTGTTCGGTACATAAACTTGAAAGACCAGTTCCAGAGCAGGTAAGCTTCTGAAGTGAATCAATTTGCAGTTTGGTTTCTGGCACATGACTATCAGTTGGCAATGGACTATATCATGTTGTAAATGGATGACCTAAATGTTGAATATATTTTTAATAAAAGCAATTTCTGACTGATTAAGTGATATATAAAAACAAAAACAAATGTAAAAAGTTATTGGACCACTGAGTTAATATTCCTATATAGTTTTTGAAAGTAAAATACCAGTATGTTAAGGTAGCAATAATTATTTCAAATAAATGCTTAATAACATTAAACTCTTACAATGTAAGTTTGAAACTCAGAAGTGTAATCATTGCTGTGATTGCAAAGATTTTTTTTTTAAATTATGGGCTGCCCTAGAATGGTTGCTTGGTGGGTTTCCCAGATTCACAAAATGGTTGCCATGATTTTCCAGAATGCTACACGCCACCACCTTTAGTCTCTTACTTACATTTGTCTTTTTTTTTTTGGACAAGTGAGCACACTTCCAAATCAACCATTAGTTTGATTTTTCTAACAAAATAATATTAGGGCCACTCTTGATCAGAAAAAAACATACGCTAGAGGTTTTGATCTGTACATGACAGCTTCCATTTTTTAATAAACATGTTTCATTTGTTCAGTCTAGCGCCTGGGGGGGGGAAGGATGTGTTTTTAACTATGTTTTATGGATTGTTGTGAGCCGCCTAGAGTCATTGTATGAGATAGGTGGCCATATAAGTCCTATAAATAAACAAACAAACAAACAAACAAACAATCCTCTTATAAAAACAAACAAACAAACAAATAAATAAAAGTTGGATAGGGCCTGTGGCATGTTATTGATTTTATGCTTATCATGAAATTTAAACTCAGTGAACTCAGCCAACATTCTACTAACCACTTCCTATTTCTAGAAATTTGAGTAACCTCAACCCTCGTTTTTTTTTTTTTTTCTGAATTCCAGAAGTACCAGTCATGGGAAAAATCATGCAAGATTTGATCATGTATATCCCACACCATTTTAGGAGTTGATATCATCATCATCACTGGCGATCACTCGTAGCCGAGTAAGATTGTCTTCCAAAGGTAAAATTTTAACGGTGGATCCGTAAGCGTGCTTCTTCAAAGTCCATAGCGCCATTAATAAAGGATGACCTCCAATTGAAACGCTCATGAGTCAAAGCTAATTTAAAAAAATGTTATATCAGCACTGAGAACTGGGAAGGAGTTGATAAAACAAGTGTTAATGGATATTTTGTGGTTGAAAAAACCATAACCAAACCCCATTGAAGTAAGTAAAGGAATCCTTTTTGTACAATACAGATTTATGTGTATAAATGCAACCTTCTGTGCATAGATCCAACAACTGTGTCTCAACCTTTATTACATAAAGGGCACAGCAACACAAGGTAGTAGTAACATGTAGGACTATTCTTCCAGGAGCCTTTTGGAAACAACATGTAAGTACCTGAAATGATAATTTCTTATACTGTAATTGTCCTGAAATCGTCCTGTCAGCTTCTAAGATTCCAAAGTGAATGAAGATCTGTCCAATGTAGCAGATCTCTGTGACATCTACTGAAACCTTACTTGAAAAGCATGACCATATAAATGTATAGTTTTAATTGGTATTATACTGAATTTTGAAACAAGAAACAAACCCGTTAGTACATATTTTGACATTAAATTAAAAGATAGATTAGGAAACATGCACTTACAGGATCTTCATAGATAGCCATCTCATAATATACCAAGTTTTGAACTGACGTATGGAGAAATAGAATTCTTCCATCCTTTTAAAGGAAATATTATATTCAATATGATGAAAATCTGATATACCACATGCACATACACATACAGATGTATGGAAATCCACAAACTGAGATTTTCTTTATATTTATTATTTTGCAGAATGAAAAATAAATCTGTGGAACATTATGGGATCCTTTCCTATAGTACCACTGTGTGCAGGAGGCAGTACATGTACATTAATGGATGGATGGGATTCCAAGTTGCCTATGCTTGTTTGGATAGGTAAAAGTTGTTTCCAGTAATTCTAAAATGATGTATATATATTTATTTTGTTTGCTGACTTCACTGTTCAAAGGTTTCTTTTTAAGATATTGAACAAGCAAACTGAACATTTCATACTGGGTTTTATGTAGCATCTTTGATGTTTTTCTGTACCCCTGAAAGAACTGAAATGTGTATTTATACCTCATTTTAATGAATTGCTATACTTGCTCAAAATACACTAAACACCTCAGATATAATTACTGGTGTTCACTTTGCATGAAAGACCAGAAGCTGTAAAACAGATTCTAATTAAAATAAGGAATATAAAACTAATGCAAGCTTATATCCAATAATTGGACTCATCCTAAATTAACAAATCTAAGTTTCAATCTTAACCCAATGAAATCTTAATTTATTGTCTCAAAATCATAATTAAAACGATTGAATGAATTTTTAGGGTTTCTAGAAAAATGAAATTTTAGAATCACAGAATGTTAGGTTTGGAAGGAACCCTGGAGATCATCTGCCCAGGTTAGGCAACCCCAAATATTTCATCTCTGACATATGGCATTCAACGTCTGCTTAAAAATACTTCCATCACAGGAGAGTCCACCACTCCACTGCTGAACAACTCTTACCATTAGGAATTTTTTTCCTGATATTCAACTAAAATCTACTTGTTTGCAGTTTGAACACACTGTTTCTTGTCCTATCTTCTGGAACAAATCTGAACATTTCTACATGACAGTCCTTTACATGCTTGAAGATTAGCTCTCATGTGTCTACATACTGTATTCTTCTCTTCTCCAGGCTAAGCACAGCCAACACTTCAAATCATTCCTTATAACTTTTTGTTTTCCAGACCCTTATAATTTTGGTTGTATTCCTATGGACATATTTCAATTTGTCAACGCTCTTTTTAAAATGTGGTGGCTGTAATATTCTAGGTATGATTTGACCAATGCAGAATAGAGAGTCATGATGATTTGTCTTGTTTTTGACAGTAGAGTTCTGTGAGTGCAGCCTTGCTTTTTTTGCAGCTGCATCACACTGTTGGTTCATGTTCAACTTGTGATCAAAGATACCCTGATTTTTTGTATGTATTTGCATGCATTTATCATATTTATATCCTGCCATAGTCCAAAGATTCTTGGTAACTTCCAAGATATAAAACGTTAATTAAAACATTCACCATAAAAATCTGAAATCTACACCATAAAATTATAACCTATTAGATCACAACAATCACATGGACAAGCAAACAAAAATTGAAATAGAAGATGGCACAATCATGAACTTAATTGAAACAGTCTCTGAAAAAGTTCACATTCTGGTCAGTATGGACTTCACATTTGTCACCACTGAAATTCATCTTCCTTGTTTCTGCCCATTGTTCCAGGTCATCAAAGTCCTCCTGAAACTTGATACTGTCCTCTAATGCATTTGCTACCCCATCTTTGTATCATCTGCAAATTTGAAAATTGTATTTCCTAATCACTTATCCAAAATCATGTATAAATATATTAAAAAGGGTACGACTAGAATGAAGCTCTATGGTACATCACTCAACAACTCTCCAGCTTGATATGGAACTACTAATATACACTTACTGGATGCAAGTGTTAAACTAGCTCTGTATCCATCTAATAGCATAGCGTAAGTCCACTTTTTATCACACTCTCTACTCAAATCTCATGGGAGATGTTGCTGAATGCTTTGCTGAAGTTATGGTATACAATGTCTACCTCATTCCTGCTGTCACTCTATAAAAAGGAGACCAAATCAATCTAGCATGATTTCTTCTTTATAAACCAATGCTAGTTCCTGCCAAGTGATGCATTTTTTAAAATGCTCACGCACTGAACACTTAATAACCTGTTCCAGAGTTTTGCCTGAGATTAACGTCAAGCTGATCGGACCATACTTACTTGGGTTCTCTTTTTTCCCCTTTTTGAAGACAAGAACAATATTTGTCTTTCTTCAGCACGTTCATTACCAATGATTTCTCATGGTTCACAGAAAGAGGCTCTCAGGTGATATCCACAAATTTCTTCAAGACTCAGATGTCGTTGATCTGGTCCTGGAGACTTGTTCATGGTAGCCTGGTGCTCCCTGACTGTCTCCTTACTTGCCACTCCCTCCTTTTTTCAGATGTTCTGCTCAAATCCATTTGAAGACATTTTCCTTTGGAAAGCAAAGGAGGAATCTCTGCCTTCTCCTGGTCACCTGTTACTATCTTATAATCCCCTTGTAACAGTGGGCCACCCCTTCTTTTTCCTTTTTCTTTTATCTCCTTGGGAGAGTTTGCTAATTTTCCTCAATCCCAATGCCCATTTCCTTTCATACTCAACTTCCTGCCTTTCATATCAACCAGTATGTTAGATGAGACCAAATCCCCCTCTAGTCTAGCAAATTTCCTCTCACACTTATCCAAGCAAACAGCATTTTGATTTTTTATCTGATACTACTTTACCTTGATTTAGATACTGTGACTCACATTCCTTCCCTGAAAAGTATAATCTCAACGCATGATGATACTTTAGATTATGTCAGTACATGTCAGCCCCACTAGGTAAACCAGACCATGAAATCAATTCAATAGGAAGGCTAAAACTACTTTTATTGAGATTGGCTATAATAACTGAATCTTACAAGTCTGATTGTGCTGTACCACCTCCTCCTTCTTAAAGTTCAGTGATTTAGGGAGGAATTGCAAAAATGCAAATATTTCCAGAATTCCATATTCGTATTTGCAATATTTGTGAAACATGCCAATGTACTTATCATTTTCAAATAATATCCAATAGCAAATATACACAAATATACATCTAGCTGCTTTTTTTACCTGCATGCCGAGAACCAGAAATTCCTGATTATCTGCATATACCATTCCTTCATCTACCAAGTAACATAGTGGTGAGGACAAGCTGCAGAGGCATTCACATCTCACTGAAGTCCTAAAGTTCCTTTTTCGGGTATGTTGAAAATATTCATTCTTCTCAATACATCTAGGAAGACATATTGAGATAGCTTTCGGTCAGTAAGCGTCTATCAGTTGTAAGTCAATTTACTTGTATAGAAGAGGCAACAGTTTCATAAAGCGATTTTGCTCAATGTTGTTTTGCATTTACCAGACAAAACTATTAACTATCAACTTGTTAGCCATAATACTGTAATGTGAACATGTAACTGTGACAAGATTTTCCTAATAAAGTTATTTTTATTTTATTTATTTATTTGTTTATTTCCGATTTCTATCACTGCCCATCTCCCCCGAAAAGGGGGATTCTAGGCGGTTTACAATGAAATCAACGATTAATAAAACACATCAAATACAATACAAACAGCCATATAAATAAATAATAAATTAAATATAAAATCCAAGAGGTGATAAGATCATATTTAAAAGAGAAGGCTCTATGGCGCCAGCCACCCCCAGGAGGAACTATTACCCTTCCCATCCCAGGCGAGGCGGCAGAACCAGGTCTTCAAGTTCTTCTGGAAGGTCGGGAGCGAGGGGGCCAGCCTCACCTCCGGGGACAGAATGTTCCAGAGGGCGGGCGCCACTGCAGAGAAGGCTCACCTCCTGGACCCCGCCAAGTGAAATTCCCTTACCGACGGGGTCCGTAGCATGCCCTCTCTGCATAACTGGGTGGGACGGTTCGATGTTAAGGGGATGAGATGGTCACTCAGGTAACCTGGCCCCATGCCATGTAGGGCTTTAAAGGTGATTACCAACACCTTGAATTGGACCCGGAAGCAGACAGTGCAGCTCCATTATTCCATCCCAACAGCAAAAGTATCCTTGCTCCTGGATTTCCGCAGACACTTAAAAACCTGGTTCTGCCATCATGCTTGTGGCGAGAATAAGAGTAGCCACTCCTGGGGATGGCTAGTTTCTTAATACAACTTTATTTCACTTGCAGTAGTAGAAGAACTTGAGCCATTTTTATTATATTTATTTAGTATGTATTGTATTTATTGTGTGATTTTAGATTGTATTGCTTAGTTTTGTTTTATTGTAAATTGCCCAGAGTCTCCTTGTGGGGAGTTGGGCGGTGATAAATCTAATAAATAAATAAATAAATAAGTAAGTAAGTAAGTAAGTAAGAGGAGGCTTGAAAATTACTATTTGAACTTCGTAGGCAGTAGCTCTTTCCCTTCCCAAAGAAGCTGGATCCCTGAGTTGCTGGGAATCAGGCGGCATATAAATTTAATAAAGTATTGTTATTATTAGCATTTCCAGAGGCTGCATGGGGAAATCTGGCAGCCCGTGGACAGGGATCTTTTGTACTGTAAAACTTTATTCAGTGAAAAACTCCTCAGCCATTTGCAGACAAATAGAAACATCTTTATATTTTTTTAGTTAAAACTTCTGCAGCAATCTTATTTTACTTTCATGTGTTCTTTTCTTCTTTTGAGATATTTATTATTTCTTTGAAGCATATTTAGCCTATTGTTTAGCCCCCTTCCCCCCAAAATCCTCAGAGCAGCTTCTGTGCTTTGGTTATATCAACAAAGTTAAACCTTAAAAGACTATTTAAAAATACTTTGTTCTGATTAGTTAATCTTTAAAGAGCTCAAAAACAAAATCTTTCCCATATATAAAAATGTAACCATCCTGAGTACATATAATAGTTGGCTTATGGTGTATTCCAATTTCTTTACTGCTTATAAAGATAACAGATACACACTTTAAGCCAGAGTTCTAGTTTCCGCTTCCACTTTGATCACATGGTTCAATAATTTACTTAAGTTCTCTGATAACGGCTTTATTTGCATGACATGACTGACCCAGCCAGCCAACCCCCTAGGTAAGCACTTACCCCTCTGCACTGGCAACACATAATCAGACGATCTGGTCTGACGGAGACCAGCCTCACAGCTACTGCAGAAAGGTCATTGGGAAGCTCTCATTTCCCGTTTTTTATTTTTATGAAACAAAACAGACTTCTGCTTGGATACATGCAGTTGCGCCCGCCCTTTGGAATACCTTACCCCCAGAGCTGAGGCAGGTTTCCTCGCTCCCGACTTTTCGGAAAGGCTTAAAGACCTGGTTCTGCCGTCTTGCCTGGGAGGGAAATGCCAACAGTTCCTCTTGGGGATGGCTGGTCCCATGAAGCCTCCCAGAATTACCATTTTTAACATCTTTTATACTTGGATTTTATATTATTTATTATATTGTAATTTTATATTTATGTTTTTAACTATGTCTTGTTGTGAACTGCCCAGGGTCCCCGATGGGGGAGACGGGCGGTAATATAAATTTAATAAAATAAATAAATAAATAAATGGGGGAAAAGGGAAACCCGCAAGGGGGAAAAAGGAGAGAGAAAGAGAAGCGAACGGTTCTTGTGAAGGAATCCGACAACGCGTGTCTCTGTGTACGCGCGCTTGTGCAGCCGCGTTACACGGGAAGGAAACGAGCTGCTCGCAGATCTCCTGGAAATTTAAATTTAAATTTATTTATTTATTTATTTATTTATTTAAACCTATATATATATAGGTTTGAGATTGTTTTGGCCATTATGGTGGAAAAGGGATAGGGAGAATGTAGTCCTATTAGTTCTCTTGGATCTCTCAGTGGCTTTTGATACTATCAAACATGCTGTGCTTTTGATTGTCTGCTGGGTTGGCATTAGCAGTATCTGCGGTTTCATTCTTTCCTTTCAGGCCATGTCCGGAAGATGATGTTGAGTGATTATGGTACCTTGAACATTGGTCTGGCTGCCCCACGGTGCTGTCTAAGGTAGTCTTAACAATTTTCTCCAGAAACACTGCAAAAGCATTTTTTTTCATCTTTTCTAATGCTTCAGATTTTTGTCCAGCTGTGTGATCATCAAAGGCTTTCTTAAAAAGCCAAGTCTCTATTCTCTGGAAAGCCATTAGATGGGGACTATCACAAGATCAGACCACCTTCCTTCTAATCCAGAAACTACCTGGTTTTTCCATTATCACCAATTACTGCAGCATTAGATACAACAATCACAATTCTAAGCTTTCATGTACACCCTTAACAACCTAAAAACACCAGTTCATACATTGTGACATACGTTTTAGCCCTTTCGTTTGTAATTAAACCTACATCTTCACTTCCCTGCATGTATTCATCAACTCTGTTCCACTAGATTAGACCACCTTCCTTCAGACGTAGAGATTATCTTGCAAGCCAACATACTGTAGTTTACATCCCACCAACAAGAAGGTACAGTATATGTAATGTTCTGATGCTGATACACACTAAGGATGCAGTGCGCTGTTAACTAGTCACAGTACTATGCACATGTTATCCTGTACTGTTTTCAGTTTTATTCTGGCCACAATATAAAATGTTTTTGACCTAAATATCTTAGGTCTTGACTGAGGGACCATGTCTGGATACCGATACCTGGGGAAACCCTCTTAAAAATGCTTCCATTTTAGGTTGTTGTTTTAGGTTGATGCTCCAATGCTATGGAATGCAGTTCCTTGGGAGATACCACTAATTCCTATTTCTTCTGTTTTGAGAAAGGTTCAAGACTTTCCTCTTTAGCTAGGCCTTTGATTTTTAATTTTAAAGATGTTTTTATTCTTAGCTATCTTCTGCACTTTCTGGATAGAAAGGATAATTATAAATGAAATAAATAAATAAATAAATAAATAAATAAATAAATAAATAAATAATTTTCATATTGATCACTGTATTAGAAATTTGTGAAACAAAATTATGGCATGAATGTTTTGGAGAATAAGCTATATAAGCCCAATATTTTAAATGTTGTACCAATACCACCAAACTGTCTTGTCTTGAACCTAAGTTTTTCATAAACTTCTCTCTGTAAGATATGAGAAAGCTGGCCAACAGTTTGGTTTAATCACAACAAAAATTAAAGATACTTGCGAAGCTAAGGGATGTTTTCGATGTAAATGTTCTTGTATTTCCCTCATAGTCCATACCGCTGCTCTACATGCAGGATCAGTCCTAAAATCAAAATAAACCCCAGGTGTAAATAATACCAATAGCAATAATAATAGTAAAATAATGCATATGCATAACTATTATCCTAATATTACTTCATTGGATCAACAGCCCATCTGATGCACATTCTCTTTTGAAATGGCAAATAAACATTTAACATGAACAAAGCAAATATACTGCAGTATAAGCTTTTTGAAGCACTTTTTGGTCACTTACAAAAGTTGTTTTACAATAAAACTATAATAAGAGACTGAGACAAGCAGCCATTCATTTATTTTAATTATTTTTCCATTTTCAACTTTTATAAGAAGTAAAAAGGATTGAAGATTTGAGCAACTAGGACAGTTCTTTCCTATTCCTAAAAAAATAATATTAATTTATATAAGCAGGGAGTCACAAGGGTTTAATTTGTTGCTTGTTTTTAGAGATGTGCAAAATGTTTTGAGTACAGACTGCTCCATGAATGGAACAGCAATTTTGGGCACTCCATATCTAGACCAAAACATATGTGTCCCAGTCAGACCTAGCTAGAATATATCTGTTTGATCCAGGCATGTTCTCAAAACACATGAGTTCTGGGCACAGGTGTTTCAGTGAGGAAAAGATAACACTGGTGGTGATACATGCTGGATGGTAGAAAGAGAAGGGAAAGTATGATAAGATGGGTTGGGTTGCGTCGCACCTGAATTCAAGTGCTGTGCAGCAGAGAAGGAAAAGAAGGCACTGCATAAGGCTTAACCCAGTGCTTTCCAATCTGCCACCGTTGGCGACACACCAACGACGGCAGTGGCAGCGGCGCGGGTGCATGCGCGGTGGCGTGCATGGTGGCGGCGCGGGGGGGGGGCGCGCTGCGGCGGCGTGCATGGCGGTGGCCTCTGCTAAAACGCAGAAGCGCTGATGGCACGCCACTGCCCCTGCCGCCGCTTCCGGGTTGTGTGGCGACACACCAAACTGTGTGTTGCAACACACTAAATTGTCGCGATACACAGTGTGGAAAGCTGTGGCTTAACCACTCAATGTGATATAGATATCAGTACTCACTCAAAATGAGCACAAGTTATTTCCTTTTCAGTTTGTTCCCATTGTTAGCTAACTGAATAATTCATGACACATTTGCCTAATCAAAGAGAAAATTAACACTAAGTAGCAAAGATAATGTTTGAATTCATGATAAGGCTTTAGGTCATAATGATATCTATAAACACATTGGGAAACTGGCCAAACTCAATTACATCCATTATTATTTATGTGCCAAACGTTAGTATTGTCTATTTTGTACAAACTAAGAATCAGAGCTGCCCAAATAATTAACAGACAATAAGATGTTTGAATTTGGTACAAAGGGAGGAGTTTACACTGAAGTTAAGTAGAGAATAATAGTTAACGGGGGTGATACTGTAAATATTAATCAAAGAGAATATCTGTAGCTCAGGGTTGAACTGTGGAGTCCTTGGTATTCTCTGAGCCTTGTTGTTTTCTTGCAGATGTTTCATTGCCTGACTAGGCAACATCTTCAGTGCGAAAAGGGAGTGGGGTTTGCTCTCTGTTTATATACAGTAGCTTGCCCTGACAGTGTTGGTGGGGGTGATGTTCTCTCCTTGGTAGTTCCTTGATTAGGCTGTTGTTTGCTGCTTGGTTGATTGACTGAGTTAATAGTTCCTTGATTAGGGTATTGTGTACTGCTTGATTGTTTGTCTGCTGTTGATCCTGGTGTTAATCTTTGCATATCTGGGTGTTGATTGCTGGCAAGGAGTGTTCTGGTCTTTTTGTTTCCTTTTTAGGTTTTTGTTGTCTCTTTTGAGTGGTATGTAAATGTTGTTTACCTCTATGTGCCTGTTGATAGCTGACTTGTCTGAGTGCCAAGTGTTTTTAGATTTTGCTTGGTCTAGGATGCTCACAGTTTCCCAGTTGAAAGTATCGTTAAGTCTGTCCATGTGTTGTGAGATTAAGGAGTTTAACTGCCAAGTCAGGCAATGAAACATTTGCAAGAAAACAACCAGGCTCAGAGAGCACCAAGGACTCCACGCTGTAAATATTATTCTGAGAAACTGTAACATCTTTGATTTCACTTACTGATAAGTGAATTATATATTCTAATCCTTGTATGAATTTTCTGTACATGACTGAGTTCAAGTGGCATAACCAACTGCCCTATGCTCACTTCCTCTCCTCCCATTTCTCTCTGTACCTTTCCCTTTCTTTCACTGCCACACTGCTTAATTCAAGAAGAGCATACTCTCACTGGCTCATGCCTGCCTTGCCTTGCCTTGCCCATTGCTGCCAGCTTTGCCTTTTCCCAGTTTTCTCTCACTTTGGAACAACTGTGCCCAGAATAGTCCACACTTATTCTCAGCTGACTGTGGAAGGAATGCATGTTTTGATGCTGGCAAAGACTGCCTAAATTTGGCTGTTCTATGCATAGAACATTTTGCACACGTCTTTTAATTTTATGTATATACTGTATAATGGATTGAAACATTATTTTTCTATTATGGCATTCTTAGACAGATTAGCAAAGAGAATAATATTGTAAACGTTTGGTCTAGTGGTTAAGGTGCTGGGCTAGAAACCAGGAGTTCTGTGAGTTCTAGTCCCGCTTTAGGCATGAAAGCCGGCTGGGTGACCTTGGGCCAGTCCCTCTCTCTCAGCCCTAGGAAGGAGCCAATGGCAAACCAGGAGACTGGGAGTTCTAGTCCCGCCTTAGGCATGAAAGCCAGCTGGGTGACCTTGGGCCAGTCACTCTCTCTCAGCCCTAGGAAGGAGCCAATGGCAAACCAGGAGACTGAGAGTTCTAGTCCTGCTTTAGGCATGAAAGCCGGCTGGGTGACCTTGGGCCAGTCCCTCTCTCTCAGCCCAACTCACCTCACAGGGTGGTTGTTGTGGGGAAAATAGGAGGAGGAAGGAGTATTAGGTATGTTCGCCACCTTGAGTTATTTAGAAAAATAATAAAGGCAGGATAAAAATAAATAAATAAATAAATAAGTAAGTAAGTAAGTAAGTAAGTAAGTCCAAGAACATCTCAGTGTCCTCATTTGAAACCTATACATGGGTCAGGAAGGCACAATACAGAGAGAAAATGACAAAACAGATTGGCTCCAGGTTGACAATAGAATGAGACAAGGGTGTATTTGTTGTTGTTGTTCAGTCGTTGTGTCCGACTCTTTGTGACCCCATGGCCCACTGCTAAGGTCCTTACTGTCTCAGGACAGCAAGTCCTTTATAGTTCTGCCCCACCCATAGTCAATATAAGGAGCGTAGATGGACAATTGTTAGAGGAGGTTGCATTCCAATAATTATATAAATAAATAAACAAAATGCCAAATCACTGTCCCCAAGTTCTGCAGGATCTCTGTTTGTTGTTCAGTCGTTTAGTTGTGTCTGACTCTTCGTGACCTCATGGACCATAGCACGCCAGGCCTTCCTGTCCTCCACTGTCTCCTGGAGTTTACTCAAATTCATGTTCATTACATCGGTGATGCTATCTAACCATCTCATCCTCTGCCGTCCCCTTCTCCTTTTGCCTTCAGTCTTTCCCAGCATCAGGGTCTTTTCCAGTGAGTCCTCTCTTCGCATTAGGTGGCCAAAGTATTTGAGCTTCAGCTTCAGCATCTGTCCTTCCAATGAGCAGTCAGGGTTGATTTCCTTTAGGATTGACTGGTTTGACCTCCTTGCAGTCCAAGGGACTCTCAAGAGTCTTCTCCAGCACCACAGCTCGAAAGCATCCATTCTTTGGCGCTCAGCCTTCCTTATGGTCCAACTCTCACAGCCATACATTACTACTGGAAAAACCATAGCTTTGATTATATGGACCTGTAATTTTAATTGTAATTAGCATACAAACAAGCTGCCGGGATTGCACAGCTTCCATGAAAACTCAGTACCATGTGCTTTAAACTCTTTTAATAAAATGTATTAGTTTGAAATGGTGCTACAAGGCACCTTCTGATTTTTGGCTATTATAAACTAGCAGAGCTTTCTTCCCTTGGAGAAATACTGATAGAAAATTCTGAAAGGCCGTGTGTCCCAAGCTCAAGTTTTATTTCTTCTTCTAAACTACAGATAACTTTATTTATTTCAGATCTTTCTTATACTTACAGCTAACAAACATGGGAAAAGTGTATTAATAGAAAAATCAGGCTAAAAATAACACAATAAATACAACTGTTTGCTAAAACATACATCAAATATAAGAGCCAGTTTGGTGTAGTGGGTAAGGGATCAGGCTAGAAACCAGGAGACCGTGAGTTCAAGTCCTGCCTTAGGCATAAAGCCAGCTGGGTGACCTTGGGCCAGTCACTTTCTCTCAGCCCTAGGAAGGAGCCAATGGCAAACTACTTCTGAAAAACCTCGCCAAGAAAACTGCAGGGACTTGTCCAGGCAGTCTCTGGGAATTGGACACGATTGAATGGATTAAAAATAATAATCAAATATAACATGCCTGTTTGAATAAAAGAAAAAAAAAAACCCTAAACATAGTCTGCCTCATTTTCTCCCTGACTGGATTACCGCGACCAGTGGGGTCACCATCTAGCGGTCGTAAAAAACACATGAATTTTGGAACATGGAATATACGGACACTGCAAGACAATATGGATAGTGAACGACCTGAACGTAGGACTGCCATTATTGCAAGGGAGCTGAGACGTTTTAATATTGATATAGCAGCACTCCAAGAAACTCGAAGAGCAGGAGAAGGACAGTTGAAGGAAGAAAAAGGAGGTTATACCTTCTTTTGGAAAGGACTGTCTGAACAAGAACGACGAATACATGGGGTAGGCTTTGCTATCAAAAACGACATTGTGAAGCTCTTGTCAGAAGTTCCCACTGGGATTAACGGACGACTCTCAACTCTGCGAATAAAACTCACCAAAAACCAACAGGCAACTATCATAAGTGCTTACGCACCAACACTAGATGCAGATGAGGATATCAAGGAAAAATTTTATACCCAGCTGGACACCATCTTATCAGAGATACCAAAGGAGGATAAAATTATCCTCCTGGGCGATTTCAATGCAAGAGTTGGGCGTGATTTTGATTTGTGGCCAGGGATCATTGGGAAAGAAGGAGTTGACAACAGCAACACGAATGGAATCTTACTTCTGACTAAATGTGCAGAGCATAACCTTGTCATTACTAACACACTCTTTCGCCAGAAAAATAAATTTAAAACATCATGGAAGCACCCACGGTCGAAGCACTGGCATCTTTTAGATTATGTAATTGTCCGTGCTAGAGATCGCCGTGATGTACTTCTCACCAGAGCCATGACGAGCGCCGATGACTGCTGGACAGACCATCGATTAATTCGATCCACGATGGCCATAAAGATTGTCCCTCATCGTAGGCTCCAAGGAAGAAAACCAAGGCGTAAAATGAATACACTGGCCCTTCAAGATCCTATTAAACGAGCTTGCTTTCAATCAACTCTCAAGGAACATCTGCCTATGGAACTTCCTGAAAATGTTGAGGAACACTGGATTAAATTGAAGACTTCTATCATTTCAGCCTGTGAACAAACTATCGGATACCAGACTAAGAGACATCAGGACTGGTTTGATGAGAACGATAGTGAGATTGAACATATTATTGACAAGAAAAGGAAAGCCTTCCAGATATGGCAAAAAGATATTAACTGTGCCGTTAAGAAAAAAATCTACGCCAGTGCAAAGGCAGAAGTCCAAAGAAGAACTAGAGAACTTAAGAACATATGGTGGATAAAAAAAGCCCAAGAAACCCAACATTTTGCAGATGCTCATGATGCACGGGGCTTTTTTAATGCCATAAAGGCCATCTATGGACCAACAAACCATGGTACAAATCCCTTACGCTCAGTAGATGGTGCTAAACTTCTAAAGGAGAAAGAGTCTATTGCACTGCGCTGGAAAGAGCATTACTACAATCTCCTTAATCGTCACTCTACTGTGGCTGACGAAGTCTTCTTGCAAATCCCGCAAAAACAAATAAGAAATGAGCTTGCAGTACCCCCTAGTTTGGAGGAAGTCAGTAAAGCCACTAAACAAATGAAAAATAACAAAGCTAGTGGACCTGATGGGATTCCTGCTGAAGTCTTTAAAGAAGGCGGGCCTGAACTTACACAACAACTTCATAAGCTCATCGAAAAAATCTGGATGAGGGAGGAGATTCCAGCAGACTTTAGGGATGCCATAATTATCACTCTCTTTAAAAAGGGTGATAGAACAGACTGTGGAAACTACCGAGGCATCTCCCTTCTAGCCACAGCAGGCAAAATCCTGGCAAAGATCATCGCAAACCGTCTCCTATCTGTATCAGAAGACATCCTCCCTGAAACGCAAAATGGCTTCCGCCCTTCCAGAGGAACAGTGGATATGATCTTCACTGCACGACAGCTTCAAGAAAAATGCAAGGAGCAAAACCGCCCTCTGTACATGGCGTTTATTGATCTGACTAAAGCTTTTGATACTGTAAATCGTACTGCTCTCTGGACCATCCTTCTGAAAATCGGATGCCCTGATAAATTTGTGAACATCTTGCGGTTACTCCATGACGACATGATGGCAACAATCCTGAATAACAATGGCTCTCAAAGCGATCCATTTAAAGTGGAATCCGGCGTTAAACAGGGATGTGTTATTGCTCCAACCTTATTCGCTATCTTCATCGCTATGATTATGCACCTTGTTGAAGAGAAACTTCCTACAGGTGTAGAAATTATATATCGAACAGATGGAAAGCTTTTTAATCTTAGTAGGCTGAAAGCAAAAAATAAGGTAACTGCAACTTCTGTTATAGAACTTCAATATGCTGATGATAACGTAGTCTGTGCACACTCCGAGGAAGATCTTCAAACTATCCTAAACATCTTTGCAGAAGCATATGAAAAACTCGGCCTCTCGATTAACATTAAAAAAACCAAAGTGCTTTACCAGCAAGTTCGAACCAATCCCTCTGCAGCGCCATCAATCCAGCTTA
>JALMGJ010000002.1:68568913-68606413 GCA_023362775.1 Charina bottae
TCAAAGATGTTTTAGAATACAACTCCCATCATTCCCAACTAATATAAATGCTGAATGGAACAGATAGGAATTGTATTCCAAATACCTGAAGTAATTTTGTTTGAAGAAAGCTGTACTTAATATTGTGTTAATTTGGAATAGACACAAATGAAGAAAGCCTATTACTGTAATCATTTCTATATTACACAGAAAATTGATCAGAACATGTCCTGCACAATTTTTATTTTAGTCCATATGAAAGCTACTACAGTTATGTATCACTGAGGTATTTACAAGGATACATGCAAGGGAAGAATCCAACATCTTTATAAAAATAAATATATTTTATGAGCAATAATTCAAAACAACTTTATATGTATTCACATCTATGTTAGCTCCAGCTTACTCTGAAGCATGTATTGCACTGCAACTTTAATATTTATATTCTATTTATATTTTTATATTCTAAAAGCTTAATACTAGCCCACTTATTTTATGTAACTGATAGGAAATTGATCCAAAGGCATCCTGTCACTGTCAGGATTTAGTATCCTTCCAGTATATATGATGGGTATTGTAGTATTATAGTAAGTGTTTTAGCATGCATGTAGTGGGATTTTGGTATGCTGATTAGAATTGTTGAGACGGCCTGAACAGTTCCAAGGTCAGCTTAGTTGGCGCTATCAGTGCTTGTTAGCTAAATGATTTGCAGCTGGGAGTTAGGAGACTGTTAGAGAGAAATCAGCATTTGGGGGGGGGGCTGGTTAGGAGGGGCCAGTACTGGGAGTTTTGTAACAGCAATTGCGCGGGCTTTCCTCAGTCTGATCTTTGACTTGGACTGATCACCTGTATTAATAAAGAACTCTTCTACATCCTCTGATGGCATGTGATTGAGAGACTGTGAATTAATAACTGAGGACCAGCTTCATCACAGTCACTCCAAACCCTTCTGAATATTTTTAAGCTGCCAGTGGAATGCCTCAATTGCTCTGATGACATCAAAACTATCTCATTTCTAACCGGATGTTTCTACAGCTTTCTCTTTCTATATTTCTTACTGAAAATTATTAATGTCAGTACAGTGTCACTGACATTACTCTGTCATTGAGAACTTCCATGACATTTGCCTAGCCCATGGAAATTGCCTGTTTTCCATGGGTGGAATTTCTTGCTATAAGCTTGATTCCTGTCCTCAGTTTCACCACTTTATTTGCATCTGAAATCACAGCAGATGACAGCATCTGCAATCAATCCTCTCCCCACAGCTCCATAAAGGCCAGTATCTTGCAATGGAGTTTCCATGTCCTGATGTTTGTGTATGCATTATTACAGCTGCTCTTCTTTCATTCTCCCCACCACACTCAATTTGAAAAGGCTTCTGAATGCAGGTTTACCACTATATTGCCATAACTAAAGGCATTTCTTTACATTTTGAATTTAAAAAAGCATTCCCTTGCTATTACCTTTCAGCCTTTCAGAAGATTTTTTTTTGCAAGCCACCAAATATTTGTAAAAAATAAACAAAGGCATATATTGGGGGTGTGGGGAATTCTATTTAATTTTTGAGAGGGTATAAAGAGTTTTAGTTAACTCACGATCTGATGCACTGATAGTGGGTCCAAAGGACACTTTAGTTATTGGTTACCTCTAAGACAACTAGGGAAAACAATTATCATCTGACATTCTCTGCAAGTTCTAGAGCTGCAAAAATACACCCACGATTATAGCACTATGAATGTTGGTATAGATCTAAAAAGGATTTTTTTAAGAAGCCTCCAAAGCCTCCTGACTTCTTTAACTACATATTTTAATAGCTTAGGAAATACATGGGCTGATGCTCAGGAAACTTTCGTTGTAACAGTGTCTTTGGATCCAACCCAGGGAATGTATAGATTTTTTTTAAAAAAAACCTATCTTAATTCAAATACCTGTAAAAAGCATCCATAGTATCAAATGACCAGAGTCTGACTGATCCATCTAGAGATCCAGAGATAAATAAAGAAGCAGTGCTTGGGTGCAGTAGCAGCTTTGTAACAGTTTTGGAATGACCTTGAAATACGTGCAACAAGCAGCCTTGGTCATTCCAAGATTTTACTGGATAAAAAAAGATCAGAAAAACACAGATCTGTTAGTAAAGGACTAACAATCCAGTTACATATATAAATTTGGAATCCATTTCCAAATCCATGTGAGATGAGCAGCTATATACATTGAACAAACAATCAAATAAACTACTTTTGCTTCATAAATACTTGAAGACAAGAGGTGCTATCTTATCTTATATGAAGGGTTTTCCTTTTAATACCTGAAGGGAAAATTTTAGTCCATACTGTCAAGCCCATCCCATGGCACCTCTTACTAGGTCAGTGCTCCCAACCTGGCCAACTTCCATATCTTTGAATGTCAATGCACAGATTTCCCCAGCCAACATATTAATTGCTGAAAATTCCAGGAATTGAAATCAACGTATATGGAAGTTGCCCAGGTGGGGAAATATTGGCCTAGATCATTTCACCATACGTTTCTGCAAGTTATCAGCATCCAGGCAAATAGAAATCTCCTACGTTTCCCTCTATGATTTGAGATTTAAGAAGTTCCTTCAGTTAATTATACCAACAATTAATATAAAGGAGGGGAGGAAACAAGAAGAGCAGGGCTGACAACTGGATAGCATTGCAGAAGACTGTTCAACCTGTTTTCCCCAGTATCTTAAGGCTCAGGCTAGCCAAAGGTACTGTATGAGATTTTGATGTCAGCAAAAAGGCTCGTGGCCTGTGTATTGAAGCCAATGGAAAAAAATAAAGATTGTCAGACCCCACTTTTTGTTTTATGTATCACTTTTAAAATACATGGTTTTCATTTAGAAGGATATAACCAACTGGCATTCACTCCTGAAACAGAAGATGTTGTATATTCTATGTCGATGAAGGTTCTCAGTCATCCAGGTGGAATTGTCTGTAGCTTGAATCATGTCAACTGGATTTCTATTTTCTCAGTGGAAACGTTTCGCTCCTTATCCAAGAAGCTTCTTCAGTCTGAGCAAAGTTTGTAAGGGAATCCTTAAATATGTTTCTAGGGTGGCTGTGTGACCTTGCACCTGTGGCTAGGTCATGGTTATTTTGAGATGTTTATTTCTAAGTCCCTTTATCATCCAAAGGAGGATCGTTAAGATTACCTTGCTGTTGTTGAGATTGCAAAATGGTCTTAATCTTCCTAGGCACAGAAGACAAAGCAGGAAGGAAAATAGGGGAAAGATTGTGCCTGAGGCCCCCACCTCTATTCAAAGAAGGATTTTCCAAGTTGGCATAAATGGATTCCTTGACCCCTCTTTGTATATTCTGTGTTAAATACAACCTACTATATAACCTACTTCTATCACAAATTTTGGGGGACAGATACTGAAGCTGAAGCTCAAATACTTTGGCCACCTAATGCGAAGAGAGGACTTACTGGAAAAGACCCTGATGCTGGGAAAGACTGAAGGCAAAAGGAGAAGGGGACGGCAGAGGATGAGATTGTTAGATAGCATCACCGATGTAATGAACATGAATTTGAGTAAACTCTGGGAGACAGTGGAGGACAGGAAGGCCTGGCGTGCTATGGTCCATGAGGTCACGAAGAGTCGGACACGACTAAACGACTGAACAACAAAAATCTGCTTTTGGGGCATTGGATCAAATCCAGAGTGGTAGTAGTTAGGTGATGAAGGCCTGTTTTCTAACAAGGGCCCCAGAAAAGGACATAGGAATGGGAGACTTCATGGGCCAGGCCAGGTCAGAACTTGAAAGGCTGATTTCCCTCTGCCTAATGATAGTAATTTGGGGAAAACTTATGTGTTCCCTTTATTTCAGGAACTTTTTTATACAGTTCTATAGATATTATAGCCAGCAATTCTTTATATCTTCTTTTACTTTGTCTTCATCTTTTCATGAAAGTTTCCTTGATTGCTGCATTTTTCTTAAATAAATCTCTTGTCCACATTCAATTATTATCCTCAAATTCTCTGTACTTATTTAGATGTAACGCAGTTTCTTGTTCTTCTCTGCCAGTCAGCATTTTGATTGCTGGAAGGATGTATTTTATATAAACACTGAATTTTCTTGGCAGAATTCTCTTGCTTCTGCTTCATTCTGTAGATCAAGGCCAATTTTCCCATTATTCCAGATGTTATATTATGTTCCACTTTAGCACTCCAATCTCCTATCATAAAATTGATCAGCTTCCATTTCCTCTGCTTCCGTAGTTGGAGCTAAGACTTGGGTCATCATAATATTAATTGGATTGCCTTACATTCAAATTTTTGGAGTGGTGTCTAAGTGACTTAGACACTCTTTTGTTATAAACAATGGCTACTCCATCTTTCTATGATTTCCTCATCTTCAGTAGAAGAACTGTAGCTCCTTTGATGGAAAGTGTCCCATTCCAGTCCAGTCCATTTCAGTTCACTCATTCCCAGAATGTTCAGTCTTCACACTGGCAACATCAAATTTGGTTCATGGCTCTGACATTCCATGTACCAATAAGGTTACCTGTAATCTTATAATAAAGTAGCATTAGCATTCATAACTCTGGCATCTAGTCTGGTCTACCTTGAAGGGCTGACATCAATCTTGCAAGTCTGAATGCGCTTCCCCCCTCCCTCCCTTTATTTTCATGAGAACTAGGGAGGATCATTTTTGAGATGCTTACTCAAATTATATTTCTGCCCCAGGCTCAGATTTCTTTTATCCAACCATCGCCTTGGTTGCAGATCTTCCTCCTGTTCCTCAAGGTTATTCCTACTGCCCATTATACAGCCATTGAAGACACTTCTTGAAGGTAAGAAACAGTGGATTAACATGCCTCATGAAATGATATGTTCACCTTTACTAGAGGTCTTCAAACAGGCTGAGTAGCCAACTGAAATGCTTTAGCAGACCTTGGAGCAAGTAGAGTGTTAAACTAGAAAACTTGAGGTATCTGTCAAATCTACTATATGTTTCTATGAAAAAAAATATATAAACACAGAGAAATACCCTATTCGGTGCCCAGCTTGTCAACCTTGGCTTGCAAAGTTCAGCTATAATCAATCTTGGAGATTTCCCTATTTTCAATAAATATATTCATATGTCACACCTGTGCTAAAAGCCATAGCAAAAAAAGGGCCAGGACAAAAAATGCTTTAGTAACTACTAAATAAAATTAAATCCCTGTAAAATTAAGTACTCTATTCATAAAATTAATCTGTAATACCAACCATTCTCTCTAATATACAAAGACTCTCACACACAGACACACAATTATATGCATATACATACACTCTCCCCCCTCCTTCTAGCAGAAAGAGCCAAAAAGAAATGGACATGGAACAATAAAGATGGGACTAGAGGAAGAGGTAACTTCACAAGGAAAGGAAGGGAAAAGTGGGTGGGTGGGTGAGTGGGGGAATAAACTGGATGGGGATGAGGCAAGAGGAAGAGTTCACTGGATGGGAGAAGAAACAAAACAGGAACTCTGTTTAGATGTTAGAGAAAGGGTTAGTATTAATTAGGCAAGCTGCCTCTCCCAAGCAGAAGCTAATCTTTAAACTAATACTGAAAACTCATCCATGATTTTCCAAATAAAAGTCTGCAGTAATTTGCTCTTTCCTTTGTTTTCAACAGCTTCTTCTATTTTTATCAGGGAATGTAAGATGACCCCCTCCCCAAGTTACAGGTAACTATATGGGGGAGAACCTCATCTTCTTATTGGATAACTGTAATATATATGTTATATATATATATATATATATATATATATATATATATATATATATATTTATTTTCCTTTTAAGAGTTAATGGCACGTTAGAACTCATAGAAGAAAACAGATTTTTGAAACTGTAAATTTCTTTCATGGGACTAGTAGAATAGTTAGAAAACTTAAGAAGCAATTTATCTTCAGTAGAAAGCAAGCTCAGACTTCTAGGTACTGGTTCCAACTGAAATTAAGAACTGAAATCAATCCAATCCAATCCATGCCATGCCATGCCTATAAATCCTTTTAAAGTTTATCTTGCTTGGTTTTTTTATATATCTGCCATTCTTCACTGCATAAAAAGGTAGCGTAATCATACCTTATCTTTTGAGGTGTCACCCATTGTTCCTGTTCAATTCTCTGAAAAGTTTACAGGTAACTAAGTACATTAAATTATCACTTTTTCTGTTTTTATGGTCTTACTGATTAAACAGTGAAAATTACATAATATTAATGAGCATCTGTACTTTTTCTTAACACCATTAGAAGTTCTTTAAAATAACTGAGTCAATACAAAGAGACGGTCAATCTGTTTTTTGTTTTTAGGTGTCAACTTACTTTCACTGTCTGTTGAAGCAGTAAGCAAAATGTTAACATCAGATGAGTAGACACAAGAGAGAATAGAACTTTGATGTGCATTGGGTATCTCAAGTAGCATTTTCCCATTGATATCATAGCAGAAGAAGTGACCATCAGAAAAGCAGTAATATCTTTGCATAATGACATCAAAATCCATATTTGTACACCATTTATTCCCCATGTGTGGATATTCTGTACTATAATTCAAAACATTATCAAAACATTGAATTATGAAAAAGCCATGAACATTCTTTGAATTTTTCTTTAAAAAGAACTCTTTCAATCAGATAGGAAAGAGTTCCAGCATTTAACACAGGTGAAAGCACAATGTTCTACAAACCTACAAATAATACTATGAGATAACAATAGCAATAAATTCCCACTAATTAAAGGTCAAATTCCACACTGTTAATTTGCATTCTAGGTGAGAACTGAACTGAGTTGATTGTGTTCTGCCAGAACAAAATCTGAAATGGCTGGAGTGCTTTTTGTTCTAAACTTAAAACAAAACTTTTGAAATCTATACATGTTGCACAGAGCACAGAATATCTGAAATGGCCAATTTCAAGGCTGGAAATGGCTCTGTTTCAAGGTGATTTTATATTACTCAACACTCAAAATGCAAGATCAGAACAAAACTCTCAGAACACATGGGATTTGTTTTGAAGTCAGAATACTCAAAATGGCCATTCTAAGTTCACAATATTTTGTACGCTTAGTGAATATAGCATGACCAGATGAATTTAATTTTGTCTCATATTCTTATAGTTAGACATAGCTCCATATTCCCACATATTTGTTGTTTTAAGTTAAATAATATGTGAACAAGTATAATAATGCACATATGCGGGGATTTAGCTCATAGTTACATAGTATCTAGTTCAAACCTCAGATCAATAAATAATGTACCTAAGGAAAAGGTTGTAATTGTACATTGGAATGGGGTTAGTTTGAAGTGGGACCTTCTTTTCTTTAAACTTCCAAGTCTAAGAGACAGAAAGAAATATAAATATATATATATAAGCATACATAAATATACATAAAAATAAACCAGCTTGTGATTTGATATTTGAGATGGATATCCAGAAATTTAAGGAAAAAATAGAATAACACACTGCTGGGACATAATGGAATTATGGAGAGGTAACAGAGATTATTTGAGGATTTTAAAAGAACTGATTACTGAAATCTGTGAAAAAAGATCCAATTCATGGAATGGGCAGCTGCCTTGACTGTAGTTCACCAGTTTCTGTGTTTCTCAGGTGAATATATGATATACTCTATTATCTAATTTGGAAAGATAAACCAATCTATTCTCAAAATAATTGTTTGATGGACAAAATATTCATATAATTTTATATGTTTTTATGGGAGGGTAGTAGAACATGAACATTTCTTCTTCCACTAAAGCTACTAGTCCAATAAGTTAACAAAGAGAGAGAGAAATTATATTCCTATGGGCCAGATTGTTCTTGGTTTTTGAATGAAACTCCTACATTCAACAGTACTTGAAAGTGCCAATTATTAAGAGAAACTTCCTAAGAAGATTCTGATAATACACAGATATCAGTAATAAAATATAAACCTGTGAGAGGTTTAAATGGAAAAATATTTAATATCTCCTGATTTTATACTGATCACTTCCCAAAACATGCCATTTCCCATATTACTGATCATTTCAGCAACAAGCAAACCTATTTATAATAAGTATGAGATAAACCATCACCTTTACTCCAGTGATTCCTCCGCTGATGAGTTCATCTTTCACTGGGTTAAATGATATAAATGTTAATCGTCCTGAACCTGGATTTTCTATAGAGCAAATTTCAGCATAGTCCTTGTTGTAAACCTTAAGAAACAATTACTGATATCAAATCTATGTATCAAAAATTTAGTGGAATACAAAACAAGCAACAACCCAAGAATTTAACTATGTACCTGATAACCTTTCAGAAGCTGGTGAAGACCTTCCTTTTTAGGATGGTCTTAGTGTATAATCTTTTTTGCTGTTTTTATCAATTTCTGTTTTTAATATTTTAAGTATTTTTGAGCGCTGTTGATTTTAGCTTTTGTTTTTTATTTTCTATTTGTAGTTTATAGTAATAATGTTTAATACTTATTTGTTGTGAGCCACCTAGAACTCTGTAAAGGACAGGATATAAACATTTTAAAAAAATCAAATCAGCATGTAAAACATGCAAGCAAACAAGCAAGGACTCAAACCTATTGTTTGAAACAGAGTCAGCACTGAAAAGAAAATCCCATCTACCAAAGATATGCATATTTCTAACCCTTAGCGGCCAATTCTGGCACAATCTTTATTGAAGATCCTTCCACCTCTGATTTTTTTTTCTTTTGTCCCTAGAGCAATTGTTACTGAGTAAGCTCTAAACAGAGCTCTTGACCTTCTTTTTTAAACATTATCTATTAGCTAATTTTGAGCGTACTGGGTGAAAATGGCTGCATCTGTTGTGGGAGATCAGCCAGTTTCCATTACCTTCACAAATGATGCCCCGAATCCACACCATTTCTTTCATTGATGCCACACAGATTATTTTTAAGCAGAAACATTTTCTATACTGTAGGCTGCCCTCCTTTCTCCTTCAGGGTGGATAGTGTTTTCTCTGTAGTGCTTAGAAACAGCAGTACTCTAGGAATAACAGTTATATAAGCATTTGAGGGAGAAATGTAATGATGAATGGATGTGAGACTGTTTTGATCCCTTGTGACTCTGATATCATAGTGACATGATAAAATGCTTGTACAGACACTTGTACCATTTAACAGATCTTGTAATTTAAGAACATGCAGTCCCTTCAGCTGGGTTAAGAGATTACATTGTTATGATTTTATGATTTAATAGAATTTGAATCAAAAGATATCCTGCTAAGAATAAAAATAAGAATTTATGTCAGAAAATATTTCTACTAGCTTGGAAACAAGAATGTGGGCTCACAAGATTGTGATGCCAGTAAGACTGGGTTTCTATTTGCATTCCAAAGTATAAAGCAAGATTGGTTGCAAAAGGATTTTCTCAAAGGAAAGATGTGGATTATGATAAAACCTTTGCTCCTGTAACAAAGGGTGAGTCCATCAGGTTATTGTTGAAGGTTGCTGCTATGAAAAAGATGTCTGTTTATCATTATGATATTCAAACTGCATTTCTGTATGGTGAATTAGATCAAAAATTGTACATGCAACAACCTCCTGGATATGAACAAGGTGGAAATTTAGTCTGAATTGCACAAGTCTATCTATGGGTTAAAACAAGCTGCACGTTGCTGGAACATTAAGCTTGATGAAACATTGCAAAGTTTTGGCTTTGAAAAAGGGATTGCAGATTCCTGTGTTTATGTAAAGAAAGAAAAACAAGGTTTGATGTATTTATGTTTATATGTTGATGATTTATTGTTACTCACATCATCAGATGAACAGATGACTTAGTTTTGAGGCTTGTATGCAAAGCAACTTCATATTGAAAAATCTTGGGGAAGTTACAAATTACTTAGGTTTGCAAATACAGAGAGAAGAGGATGGGGGTTTTCTGATAAGCCAAAGTGATAAGATTAAGAAACTGCTGGAGGATTTTAAAATGCAGGAATGTAAGTCTGTTTCAACCCCCATGCTTCCAGAATTTCTAAAGCAGGAGGGGGAAGCTGAGTCATCTGATACAGATGGGTTTAGATCTACAATTGGAAGTTTGCTGTACATAGCAAATCATTTGAGGCCTGACATTGCAAATACTGTGTCAATTTTGAGCAGATATGTAGAGAATCCAACATCTGCTGCAAAAGCTGGATTAAAAAGGGTTTTTAGATATTTTCAGGGTACTCAGGATTACTGTTTAAAACTATCTGCTAATGGAGTAAAAAAATTAGAAAATTTTGCTGACTCTGATTGGGCTGGATATCTCAAGGATCGTAAGTCCACTTCTGGAGCTTTAATTAAATTTGCTGGTTCTACAATTGCTTGGTGTTCTAGAAAACAAACAATAGTGGCCCTGTCAACAGCAGAAGCTGAATTCTACAGTTTGGCACAATTATTTAATGAAATAATCTGGTTCAAACAGCTTTTAAAAGATATTGGTATCATTTTACATCATCGTGTAACTGTTTATGAAGACAACCAGGCTTGCATACACATGTTTTTATCTGAGGGCTGTAGAAACAGAACAAAGCATATTGACATTCGTTTTCATCATGTTAAGGATTTTGTTGCAAAAGGTGAAATCATATTAAAATACTGTGACTCCAAAGAAATGGTAGCTGACATTTTAACAAAGCCACTTACTTCTGTAAGGCACAAAGAGTTTACTGAAAAAATGGGTTTGATTCCAAATTCTGTTTAACATAAAAAGGGGAGTGCTATGATTTTATGATTTAATAGAATTTGAATCAAAAGATATCCTGCTAAGAATAAAAATAAGAATTTATGTCAGAAATTATTTCTACTAGCTTGGAAACAAGAATGTGGGCTCACAAGATTGTGGTGCCAGTAAGACTGGGTTTCTGTTTGCATTCCAAAGGAATTATTTTGTTCTCCTTAAGTGTCAGCTAGGTAAAGAGTTCAACTTTTGTGTGTTACCATGGTTACTAAATATTCTGGCTAGATACAAAATGATATATATTAACATATCTGTTGTGTTGTAAAGAGACTGTTTTTACCATGCTTGTTTCTTTTGTTATCTGCTTGTAACTGAAGCTATCTCTCTGTGAGCATGTTAGAAGAGAGAAATATTTTATAGTTCTGTTTTATTTTTATATATATATATATATATATATATATATATATATATATATATTGTTTGCTGAAAAAGTCTTTTGTCTTTATTTCATCTCTCAGATGCTAAGCATTTCTGGAATATTTAATACATCAATATACACTAAACCATATACTATGGTTTCTTTGGTGTTTGCTTAGTCCAGGCACCATAGTTTGAATACTGTAATTTATGACTTAGAGATTTATGAATCAGGCCATTGTAGACTGTTTTATGATGGCTAAAACAAAGTAGCATGATGTGTACACTCTCCCTGTCCGTAGTGAACATAAAATTGGAAGGTAGACCACAACAGAATCCTTGTGATAGATTTCTGAAGAAATTAAACACAACTGAGTAGCATATATTATACCAGAGCTTTCCAAACTGTGTGTCGCGACACAAAAGTGTGTCGCCACATACAGCATGGTGTGTCACCACACCACCCGGAAGCAGCGGCATGCGTGTGCCGGGGACCCCCAAGTGTGTCGCGTGACAAGCCGGAAGCGCTGATGAAAATGCCCTCGGTTCTGGCAGGGAGGTGAAAATCGCGTGCGCGCGCGCTGCCAGGCCACCTGGAGTGGAAATTCTCCACGCCAATCAGCTGTGCGTTGGGAAGCCCGGCAGCCTGCACGTGCGATTTTTGCCTCCCTGCCGGAACCGAGGGCATTTTCGGGGTCCCCGGAGTCTGCCCTTTCGAAGGGGCAGCGGCGGTGGTGGGCCATCAGTGCTTCCGGGTTCCAGGACGCCGCTGCTGCCACTGCCCCTTTGGAAGAGCAGGCTCTGGGGACCCCGAAAATGCCCTCGGTTCCAGCAGGGAGGCAAAGATCGTGCACGCATGCTGCGGGGCTTCCCGGCGCACAGCTGATCAGCACAGAGAATTTCCACCCCATCCCCCCCCCACCGCACCGATCAGCTGTGCACCAGGAAGTCCGGCAGCGTGCGCGCGTGTGGGGTGAGGCTTTTCGCCTCCCTGCCAGAACCGAGGGTATTTTCGGGGTCCCCGGAGCCTGCCCTTTCGAAGGGGCAGCCATTGCCGCCGCAGCGACAACCTGGAAGCACCGCCACCGGTGCTTCCAGGTTTTTGTGGGCTGGCCGTTGGTGTGTCACCAACAGCAAAAGTTTGGAAAGCCCTGCCTTAACCTCTTCGTTGCTGCTCTGCTTACTCTTTTTCTCCGTGCAAAAGCAGCACATTTCCACCCCACAGCCCTAAGTGTGCACAATTGGCTCCCGCCTGCAAACCCCGCTCCTGCGCTGGATTCCCCACCAGCTTTACTTTGCCTGGACTGGGGGCGTGAGCGGCTCCGGAAGAGAAGCGACTGGAGCAGTCGAGCCTCTCTTTCCCTTCTTCTTCCAAACCTCCCCCGCCCCCTTCCAGAGCAATTTGTCGAAGACGCCCGCTTGCTGCTGCTGCGTGGCTGCTGCTCAACTGATCATGAAGGAACCAGGAGGGGAAGGAAAATCCAGGAGCAAATCGCTGCTTCTTCCCGTCCGCTCCCACTCCGGAGTGTGGAGCTGGACTGGGGGGTCAGGTGACAGGGCGACCCTCCCACCTTCTACCTTCCTCTCCCCGCCTGATTTCTAATTAGATTTCCCTGTGCACGTGTTCATCACTGGCCAGTTTGCAATAGCATCTTCAAGAGTCACCCAGCCCTCTTGAAAGCAAGGTAAAGCTACAACATTGCTGGTTTATCACTACAATGAGGGCTGGAGCCTGGGTGACTCTAGAAGACGACGAGGCTGGCAGCAAGCAGATCAAGGAATGGAAAGGGGCGGCGGGTGGTTGAGACGGGGGCAGGGAAGGGTAGGGATCCCACGTGACGATGTTTAAGCGAGCGTGCTTTACCTACCCATTTTTTAACATATTTGGTTCTGCTGGGGGCGGGGAAGGGATCTTGACCGGCCATGGAAGGCGCGCGGGCGGAGCTGCCTGCCTGGCACTCGGGCTCTCCGGCTGGGGTGCAGCGGGACGGGAGCTCCGCCCGCGCGCCTTCCCTGGCCGGTCCTCGTGGGCCGCCGGCGATGCTCCCGTCCCGCTGCACCCCAGCCGGAGTGCCCGAGTGCCAGGCAGGCAGCTCCGCCTGCGCAGTCGTGGCAGCGGGCATGGCGGCGGCGGGCACTGCAGCGGGCATGGCGGCAGCAGGCCCTAAGTGTGCACGATTGACCCCCGCCCGCAAACCCTGCCCCCTTCCACGTGATTGGCCCCCGCCCGCAAACCCCGCCCCCTTCCACACGATTGGCCCCCGCCCGCAAACCCCGCCCCCTGGCTCTCAAGCATGTCAAAATGCCCTGGAGCATGTCAAAATGGCTCCTGGCATAAAAAAGTTTGCCGACCCCTGCTCTAGGCGGTTTACAAGCATATACATACATTAGTTATACAATTCACCATTTTAACCGTGTGTGAGGGGAGGGGGTAAGGGAACCGACTCTTTCAGGCTCTGGACTACAATTCCCAGGATGCCTTGAGCCGGCTGCTGATGCCCTGTAGCTGCTACATCCGGGTCTGTCGTCACCGCCGCCATTCGATCTTCCTCCGATCCTTTCCTCCGGTGGTGCCGACTTCCTGACAGGACGCCAGCAAATTAGCCCACTTAAGGTGGTACCCATTTATCTACTTGCAAAGCTTTCAAACTGTTGGGTTGACAAGAGCTGGGACTAGCAACGAGAGCTCACCTTTGCCTTTTCCAAAACAGATAGATCATACATTTCCAACAACCATTCCTTGACATCTGGAATAATATCACTTTTCCAATTCCTTAATATAATTCTTTTTGCTACACCCAAGCTTGATACAACCACAATTCCTGATAAACTGACAAATTCCAAAGCTTTGGTATATAATTCAACATTACATTAACATCATTAACATTTAAAGATTTTCTCATAAATCTACTGGTATACATTAATACACAATCCCCAAAATATACTAAATGATCACATGACCCTATCATGTGGATCAGTGAGCCTTCAAATTTCTTACACCTCCAGCATAAAAAAATCTGACATCCATCCTTTCAAATACTTTATTTGGGGAGTCCAATGTACCCTAAATACAATTTTTGATGAATCAATCTTAATCTCAAATCTGTAGATACCATTTAAACATTTTTAAGGACCGGAACCATTGCTGTGGCTTTATCAGAAATTCCAGTTCTTTACTCCATGTTTGAAATATCCCAGAAATGCCACTTTAAAAATATTCTTGAGCTTTTGATAGAGATATATTATAAGGAAATATATTATCTTACCTTTATTGCAAAATCTTTTTGCAGAACAAAGTAAACATTGAATTTTTCAGAGTAAGTGATGATTCTTGCCAAATTGAATTGATACTTTTGAAATTTCATCTCTCTTTTAACTAAAATATTAAAAGAAACATTAAGATTAAACTTGATAACCAAATTCAGTCTTTTATTTATTTATTTCTCATATTTCTACACCGCCCATCTCGCAAGCAACTCTGGGCAGTTTACAATTTAGTTAAAATAACAAGAGATTAAAAACATAAAAACAAATACATCATAAAAATATAAATATAAAATATAGAAAAATATTTAAAATTTATATAAAATATAACTTCCTTGGAGCCACATCACAGCGCCAACCACCCCTATGATTGGCTAACCCCCTCCCACCCCAAGCAAGGTGGAAAAGCCAGGTTTTCACTCCCTTTCGGAAGGCCGGGAGAGTGGGGGCCTGCCTCACCTCTGGGGGTAACGTGTTTCACAGGGTGGGGGCCATGGCAGAGAAGACTCTCTTCCTGGACCCTGCCAATCGACAATCTCTCATGGACAGGGTCCGTAGCATGTCCTCTCTGCCTGACTGGGTGGGACGGGTCGATGCAATGGGGGAGAGGCGGTCCCTCAGGTAACCTGGACCCTTTTAAATGAATACATAAAGCTATTTTCTTAAAAATAATTAAGTATTTGCCTACGAAGACACTAATAACCTGTGTTTCTAAGTTGGCTATAGCAGAAGGGAAAACTATTGGATAGTAAGCATAGAAATGCAACTAGTAACTAGCTTTTTAGCAGGTTGGTAAACTATTGTCTTCTACCAAAGTAAGATAACTCAAATCAATAGAAAACATACATACCAACTTAATGCATAAATATAATTTATTTGCATACATTCTACCTCATTTTGATTCAAAAGTTTAATGATTAAATTAATGTGCTTCCAATAATCCTGGAAAGCTTCCAATAATTGGTAGAAAACCTATTTTCCAAAAGGGCTCAAAAATTCAGTAAAAAGCAAAATCATGCTATTATAAAAATATTAAAAAACAGTCTCATCTCATTTCATGTCAGAAATGCAGGAAATAAAAAAGGGAAAAATATTAATTAAAATTTAAAAAGTTAAAACATTTAATAAAAATATAAAATTTATATAACTCTAGCCCACATTGTGCTGGGCCACATTGATGGCAGAGGTGTTTCCGGCCAATAAGTCACTCTGTGTGCATGTCGGTCCCAAAGGGTACTGTAAAAGATGGGTAGTTGTTTGAATATTGCCGCATTCGCAGCAAGTGCCCTTGCCCTCAGGGAGAAACCCCCATTTTTCCATATTATCTTTAGTTCTGGCCAAACCAGTGCGCAATCTGTTTAAGCATCTCCAAACCGTCCACTCCTCCTCCGAACCTCCAGACAGCTCCTCAAGCGGTTCTATCCAATTATGAAGATGTTTTGCTTGAGATTTCCGTCTTTTTAATCGTTCTGTTTGAGGTGTAATAGGTGTAAAGAGAGCAAATATCAAAGTACTAAATATAACACTAGTGTAAAGCTTATAGTGAACATACTGGATTTTTGTAATAGATACATCTCCACAAACAAAATATGTAAAATGAAATGGAAGTCCATCCCTAGATTGACCTCACCAGTACAATTGGAAGGAATCAAATCCAAACTGAAAAATCCTCTTCCGTCTATCAGCACCAGTTTTTTAATCCTATTGTTATAGGTTGCTACAAAGGAATGTGAAAAGGAGTGTTTTTAGATCTCAGCTATAAACAAAAATTCTAGCTTTGTTTTATGGTAAAAAGCACAATGAGATGAAAAACAGGGAGGGCAATAAATATAAAGCCTATTGAGTGTTACCCCTAAGCTCTTCTCAAGAGATGCTTCTCTGCAGATAAAGGGGAAGGGGCAAATGTTGTCAAATTACTACCCCCCTCTTCAGTCTTTAGTGCCAATTCCTGATGCTGTTCCATTGAGTCCTCCTATGCCCAAAAGCAAGTTGGGAGTGGTGGAGGATAGGGGTCTACAAGGGGAGGAAGGAGTCAACTAATATGGTCTCTTCATTAATTCAAAACTTCTGTGGAACTCCTCCATTTAAAAAAAAGCAAAGACTAAGAAAAGGCAACCATGCTTCTGTTACAGATTTGAGTCCAATGGCACTGACTCTTCAGCATGTCATGCCTTCAAAATGATAAGGGGACAGTGGGATAAAGATAAAGGGTTAAGGATTTACTCTGTGTCCCCTCTTTGCTTATCACTGTAGCTGCTTTTTGACTAGGAGATGGCTTATCTGAGATAATTTCCTTTTCTCTTTCTTCCTAGGCACTCACACATGATGCACATGCTTTTTGACCATTCTCATGGTCGGATATAGTGTACTAGGGGCTGGGATTGGCCTAGGTCAGGGGTCGGCAAACCGCAGCTCGCGAGCCACATGCGGCTCTTTGGCCCCTTGAGTGTGGCTCTTCCCCAGGCAGGCGTGGCGGGTGTGGCGGGGGCAGGCGCAGCAGCGGCCGTGATGGGGGCAGGTACGGCAGCGGGCATGGTGTGCCTGGCAGCGGGCATGGCGGCAGCAGGCCCTAAGTGTGCCCGATTGGCTCCCACCCGCAAACCCCACCCCCTTCCATGCGATTGGCTCCCACCTGCAAACCCCGCCCCCTTCCACGCGATTGGCCCCTGCCCGCAAACCCCACCCCCTTCCACACGATTGACTCCCACCCTCAAACCCCGCCCCCTGGCCCTCGAGTGATAAATTTTATAAATGTCAAAATGGCTCCTGGCATAAAAAAGTTTGCCGACCCCTGGCCTAGGTTTATAGGTATAAAACCTGTTACACTAATCCTTGCCAAGATTAGATCCCTGCTCTCTCGAATGCTCACACATGCACACAGAACGCTTCAACTTCTAACAGTTTCTCCAGACATATTTTTAAATAAGTAACATTGATTTCTCTTACCTCCTAGTATATCTAAACCTTGATAAGGTAAGCTTTTAAAAAAAACAAAGCCAAAGGTAAGATAGCGAGTAGTCCTTGCTGTGACTCTGAAATGGGGGAAAAAAATCAAATGTTGGAAGCACACTGAAACAGCTTTCAAAAATATTATTGAAAATATATACATAAAATGTTACATGAAGAAAATCATATCTGGAAGATATCTAATGATCCCCACATAGTTGAAATCCACTTAAATTTTTCTCTCTATACTTAATTGTAGACAACATATGGGAAAATGCAAGAAATAAAATAGTCCTTCGTTTATTTATTCATCACATTTATATATTATGGCATATAAAAGGTAAAGGTTCCCCCCGCACATTTGTGCAGTTGTGTCCGACTCTAGGGGCCGGTGCTCATCTCCGTTTGTTAGCCGAAGAGCCAGCGCTGTCCGAAGACGCTTCCACGGTCATGTGGCCGCATGACGCGCGCGGAACGCTGTTACCTACCCACCGAAGTGGTACCTATTCATCTACTTGCATTTGCATGCTTTCGAATTGCTAGGTTGGCAAGAGCTGGAGCTAGTGCGGGAGCTCACTCCGCACACAGGGCTAGGGATTTGAACCTCCGAACTTGCGATCTTCCGATCAACAAGCCTGGCGTCTTACCCGCTGAGCCACCATGCCCCTATTATGGCATATATATCTAAATAAATAAATAATCAATATACTATAATTTGGTAGACAATGACAAACTGCAAAAAAAAATTCTTACAATGGAAAAACTCAACTAAGAATCATAATATGCTTGATATTAAAGCTCAAAAGGAAAGCTACATGGTTTTTTTTTTATCCTAATAAAATTCGATGCTATTTCAGGTAGATTCCATAGTACATATACTTACAAATGTGTTGAATCTTTTAAAAGTAACTTGTCTTCAGGATGCACTTCATCTTGAAAAGTTAATCTTCACAATAATAAAGATTTGAATTAAATAAGGAATTATTATTCTAATTTTTGGTCAATTTAGTAGAATATTTTTTAAAATGATAACACAACACCCCCTATTACTATGATAACATGCAGAATTTATCACAATGGCAAATTTTCCAACTAAACAGCAGTGTTTGAACACTGGTCGTGACATTGTCCCATGGAACAGGACTGATATATTAAGTGGAACCCTGAGCAAATGTTGCAAGATTCAGGGCTTCTGTTCAAGAGTACCAACATCCAATCCCCTCCCTGCCCCACCCTTTTTTTACATTTCCTATTCCTTCTGCACAATAGCCAGTTATTGTATCTTGAATACTGTGCATTTTCGGGTTTGGAGAAGCTGGGTGCTCAACTGTACTAAGTTCTTCAAAATTCTAATCCAGGAAATTTTTAAAAATGGCTTCCCAAAAGGAACCTGGAAATTACCTACACAGACAAGTCATTTGTTTAATCATGATCTGAAGTCAGTATATGGCCGGATTCACATATTGCACTAAACCCATACCAAATAAACCATATTTTTATTTAACATTTGTCTTCTCAATTAATAGATATTGACAAGATATGCTCCCGGATGCAGGAACTTTTTTGGTCTGTACCCTATATTTTTATGGGCATAAAATATATTTGAGACATATAAATATTGAACTGAAGATATTTTCAAATCCAAAGATATGCAAGGATTTGGAACACCTGACTAAACTGACCTTTAGTTTTATAGAGATGTAAATAAAGGTTGAAAAACATTTTAACAATTCGATCTTGGAACAAAATATAATTCATGAAATCTATATTCTACTAAAACTCTCATTATGTTTATCTGTTTGTCTGTTTGTATCCTCAAGTTAGCTCAAATGGTGCATTATACACAACAGTTTTTGAATCAAGGTACCTAAAATCTGCTAACTTAAAGAATGCATTAAAAAATCCAGGACCCATTACTCCTGTGGAATTGAAATTTCCACAATGTTCAGACCAGTTTTATTTGTAAAGTTGTGGCCATTGCCGCATCCCTGTGGTCACATAATCGCAATTTCTGACACTCCCTGCCAGCTTCCCACAAGCAAAGTCAATGGGGAAGCTGGCAGGAAGTTGGAAGTCGCTTTTTTGCCCGCCTGTGCTCATTCTGTTTACCTGTTTAGGTAAGTAAATATTGACTTATTACTGAAGTTCATTTGCCACTACAATTATTTTTCTATTTATGATATATACTCTTCTTAGATGATCACGGGACTGTCCAGCATTGGGGTAAAAAAAATATGGTCAGCCTAAAATGTAATGTTCATTCTGGTCACATCAGACTGCACTACCTTTCTCTCAAAGGATGACCCAATGGGACACAGGGTTGTCTAGTTGGATCTGAATTTTAAGTCCCATGAATGAAGGACTCCTTCTATTCATGGGAAGTGTTTGAGGTATTCTACTGCTGGAAGGAGAAAGAAAATTTTGCTTGCTTTCCATCTCCCAACAGCTGTTTGTGTCCTCTCAATATTTATTCCAGATGATTTCAAACTGGTAAAATACAGTATATTATCATTTAATTTGAAGGAAACTGTTCCATAGTTGAAAGACCATATTGCTAATTGTATCAGAGTTGTTATTAGTTAAATTCCACTTTCCAACATAGGGTGTCATCTTATCCTATGCTGTAAAACACAAGTGCAGTTCCAGTAGGAAGAAAATAATACATTCAACATTTAGTCTGATAATTAACACTAGATGAAACCTAACAGATCACATAAAATATAGCTGTACAGTCAGCAAGTAGCTTTGTTTCCCCATAACTCTGTTATTACTATATTAGAGATGTTCAGTCTGAGGTTCAGAGGTAGTTTGCAGCTCCTAGAAACTTTGGGAGTAGCTTCCAGAGTCTTTGAAAAGTTGCACTTTAGAGCTCCTCAAAGATTACCCCAAATGATAATTATTATTACAGCAGAAAGGGAAAATGATTAATTACATAGGGAATGATCATTAAAATTATATTTAATTGCATTTAAATTTACTGTAAATTAAATCAAATTTAGTTTTTGTTCTGAAACCACCCATTTCTTTTCTCTGGCCTTCCAAACTTTCCTGTGAAGTCTTGGACACACCACCAAAAGGACAAATATGGGCCTTGACCTGAAACGTTTCATGTTCCTATACTGTTGAAGCAAACAGAGAAATGAAAGTGTGTAGTGTTTCAAAGACATATCTAATAGTAAGTCCTGTTAAGTTCAGTATAACTGACTTTTAAGTAGACATGGATAAGTAAATTGCATCTAATTTAACATTGCAGTCCTAGACAATTTGTGCAGAGCTATACTTGATAACAATGGTACTCACATTTCCTCCTGTGTACAATATAGGCTTGAAAAGTTGCATATAATGCAATAAGATGTAATAATCACAATCTTTACTTTTATTTGGACTGGTTCCTCCCATGTCCAATGTGAACTGCACTGACAAATACACTCAGTTTTATGTTAAATTTATCTCGGATAAAATTCAAAGGCTGGCTCTGTGGCCAAGATTCTGTCAGTGGTACCTGGCTACCAGAATGAGGATGCAACGTGTTAATGGAAGGATTGTCTCACAGAAGAGGATTTATTTGGGGTCATTGCAGTGATATATATCACTTGGATTTCATACTTTATTTTTTACTTGTAGGTGTGTTATATTGTATTTTATACGTTTTAATTGTTGACTCTGCTGTAAACCGCCCAGAGTCCCCCTTTTCTGGGGGAGATGGGCGGTGATAGAAGTTGGAGAAATAAATAAATAAATAAATAAATAAATAATATGATTTCTTTTGTGGTCATACCTTTTGGTGCATTTACTGTTCGTTCATTTTTTAGCTTTGGTCTATTGATTGTTCTGAAATTTGTTGCATCTCCAGTGTGAAATAAATTGTGAGGATTACATTCTTTGAAGTATACGGTTTTAAATTATCAGTAACCTAGTCTACAATCATGAAAACATAAATATATGGGCGGGTATGAGTTCCTTTCTTGCTGAGAAACTTCAGTTTTCAATAACAAAGTCCTCAGAGTCTTGGAGTGTCAGGAAAATAGTAGAAATTAGAGTAGAAATAGTAGAAAATAGAGAACCAGTTTGGTCTAGTGGTTAAAGCACCAGGCTAGAATCCAGGAGACCGTGAGTTCTAGTCCTGCCTTAAGTATGAAAGCCGACTGGGTGACTTTGGGCCATTCATTCTCTCTCAGCCCAACTCAGCTCACAGGGTTGTTATTATGGGGAAAATAGAAGGAGAAAGGAGTATTAGTATGTTTGCCACCTTGGGTTATTTATAAAAATGATAAAGGCAGGATAAAAAAATATTTTAAAAATAGTAATAAAGAGATTTTCCAGGTCAAGACACTTAATTTGAATTTACAGAGCTTTTGTGATTATGTGGGGACACATTTTTAGCTTGAAATATTATAGGGTTGTTTTTAGGGCACTGCCCTTATAATAAAAAACAGTGAGAAATGGAATATCTCTGAATATGTTCTAAACATTAATTTATTGATGAATATTCAGAATCAGCTTTCATTCATTCACATTTTCATGTGAAAGATATTTCCACATTATAGAATTACAGAGTTGGAAGGAATAATTTGAGCTACTGAATCCATACTTCTGTTCAATGTAGGAATCCAAATTAGAGCAAAAACAGTAGATGGCTGCCCCACCTCTGTTTGGATATTGCCAGGAAAAAAAAGAATTTACCTACTCACTGCATACCTGGTTTCATTAACAAGCTATCCTTATTGCTAAGGAAGTTACCCTGTTACTCGACCTTCAGATTAGATTTAACCGCCAATTCTTTCCTTTTTTGAAAAAGGAAAAGCCAATAACCAAGCATTCATATCTATGATCTATTCAAAATATAATGCAGGTAAACCCAAAAGGAAACAAAAACAAAATGCAAACATGTTTTCATGTAATAATTATAACTTCAAATTCACCTTTTCTTTTTACTTCTGACACCCCTTTTTCGCGGCTTTTTAAAAGCACTGGTAATTGTTTGACTAACATCCATTCTCAGGCCTGATGGTTAGCCAGCACAGAGTGAGTCTTGGCTGAAGCAGATTCCTGGTACGCAAGAATGCTCTGTCATTAACCAGTAAAGCATTTATCTGAAATTAAAAACAAAATATAAATTTCCCTAATAAAGTAGAAGTGCCACCCATGTATTTTAATAAGAGTTTTGACCAGATAGCCTTAAGCAGAATTCAGCTCAGGATAATTCTATCCAGCTAATGAGAAAGAGTGTTACAAGAATCTGATCAAATACAAAATATTCAGAATCCTAATTTTTTTTATTATCAACTAATCTCAAAACAGGTATCTTAGATCTTGAACACTATTTTCTAGATGAAGAAAGACTTTGTATAGTATTTAAGGCATTTAATTTAGGAAATGACAAAAGAGGTTAGACACCCAACGTCAGTCAGAGGAACTGATCAACAGTGCATTGAGTGCAAACAAAAGAAATACCTTATTATGTGTCATATAATTAACCTACAGAATATACTACTGCAAGACATGACCATGTCCACTGATGTAATGGTCGATTCACAGACTAATAGAGTTTTAGGAAACATTTTTGTATACAGTCACTTGGAAGCTCCTCCATTATGAATGAAGAGCACCATCTCCATGCCAGTTCACAGAAAAGCTGTGAAAAAGAAACTAAAGAAGCCCCCAGCCTAATATATTATTAGAGAATAAATTAGTTCTAAAATGAAAATAATCCAGTTGCTGAAATCCCTTGCATCTCAATAAATTTTAGGAAAGAAGATTCGGTGAGAATTTTGTTTGGAAGAATTCCTTTTGGCTGAGCCTGACAACTATTTCATATTACACGTAAAAGGCTTTAGTCACACTCATGAAAAGTAAGTGTAACAGAAAGTATTTGTTACCGTAATTCAATTGTACTAATGTGGAATGATTGATACTATGGTATCAGTCAACAAGGAAGGGCTATTGCCTTAAGCCCATGCTCATAAGCTTCTTAGATGCATTTGATTGGCTATCATTGGTGTCATAAGGGGAAACGGTGCCTTCAGGGTCGAACCAGCTCCTCCTCTGAGGAATTTCAGTTCTGAGGTAACCAGCACCGATGGGTGAACAGTGACTGGCAAATTGCCACTGCACCTTCCCTATGAACTGGTTTCTCCCTTCCCCACCTGCCCTCTGGGGAGCCAGGGGAGGGCTGAAGGGGAAATCCTCGCCGCACCCGGGGTCTGGCTAAATACAGAAGGGGAAACCAAGCAAAACTTTGGGAGTCAGTAGCTCAGCCAAGCTGAGGCAGGTGATAGAAGGCAACTGGTCAATTCCAGGATTGAAAAAAAAATCAGCTTTATTAAAGGTATCAAAAGAAAATAAGTTTCCATGCACACAACATGCAGTTTAAATTCAAAAACCCCTAACACAATTCTAACTAGAGCTAAATAACTTTCAACCTTGCTTGAGGTAACCCCCTCATCCAGGACTCCAGCCAGCTTCCTCACAAAAGACATCCAAAACTCTTCCTGCCAAAACCTGACAGAACCCCCTTCTTTTCTTTGTTTGGCCCTCAGGGTCAGGTGACTCCCTCTGGGCACACCAGGTGGCTTTTGGTTTAAAGGGCCAGTTGCTCCCTATTACAATTGGTTACTTCAGTGTTTCTTAAATAGTGGTCCTAGGACCCCTGGGGGTCCCCCAAGTCCCTCTCAGGGGTCCATAAAATCAAAATAATTTGCCAGACTATGTTGAAAAATAATGCAATATTAAAATCCCATCAAACAATCATGAGAAGTGGCAGTGAATGTGCCAATTTTAATTTTTAATACGGTAAATATTGATAAATATAACCCATACAAACAAAAGCTCTTTTGGGGTCCTCCGAAACTTTTAAAAGTTGGAAGGGGAGAGAAAAAAAATTAAGAAAGACTGGGTTAGTTGATATTGGACTGATCCAACAAGGCAAATATTTTTTCAAACAAAAGTCAACTGCTTTAAAGGATGTAATTATGTCAATATGTAACTCAAATAATCACATATGTTTTTCATATTTAACTTGGCATTCATTTTCTTCCCTTTGCTCTGTTACTTTTTGTGCTTAGTTTTCAACTGTAAATTTTTGTGGCAGCAGCCTATAAAACGTACTCTTTATACCACTCCTTCTATAATAATATACCTGGGAGAAGGCAATAGGAAACATGTCCTTGCCAAAGAAAACTACATGAAATTATCTATTTAGTCATCAGAACCCAAGTTCAACCCAAGGAAGTATTTATGTATTAGTAATGTACACTAGAAGACAAAAGGCAAAGGTCTACTGGTGAAAGAAGATATAAAGAAAAGAACTGAAAGAACTGTACAAAACATCCCCAAATCTATGACACAAAGGTTTGATCAAAGTGAAATGGGCCTAGAAAATATTGTTAATAGCGAAAGTTCAGGAGTTGATGAAATACAGGCTGAACTGTTTAAAAGCCTGCAATATGATGCAGTGAAAGCACTACTAATGGTTTGTAAGGATGTATGAAAAAAATAGCAATGGCCAAGGGACTGGAAAAAATAAAAAAGGGCAGTGCTAAAGAACATGCAGATTATCAAACAATTTGCATCTGCTAGTAAAATAACGTTCAAGTTTTTCAATTCAGACTCCAATGAATGGAATGAAAACTGCCCCATATAAAAACTAGATTCAGAAAAGGCCAGAGTATCAGAGATCCCATTGCTAACATCCAATGCATAACAGAAAAGGCAAAAAGATTTCAAAAGTTAACTATTTTTGCCCTATGGATTACACTAAAACATTTGACTGTGCAGACCACAACAAACTTTAATAGCCTTAAAAATATGGGTGTACTGGAATACTTAACCTGTATAATATATATTTGTATTACCAGTAAGAAATAATTGTTAGGACAGAATATGGAATAAGTAAATGGTTCAACACAGAGAAAGGATGGATGGATGGATGGATGGATGGATGGATGGATGGATGGATGGATGGATCCAAGTTTTTATTCTGTCGTGTTTATGCAGAATATATCATGAGAAATCCAGGACCAGAGAAATAGAATTTGGAATAAAAATTGTCAGGAGAAACATCAATAAAGCTGATATCACTTTGATGACTGGAAGTGAGGATGACATAAAGAATCTTTTGTTGAAGTGAACGAATGCAGAAATAAGATTATGTCAGAGGTAATGCCAACCCAATGCAACTAGGCAGAGAAGAAAGTGTAATAGTAAGTTTATGTTCTTAGGTTCAAAATTTACAGGGATAGAGACTGTAGCCATGAAATAAAAGAAAGTATTATTATTATTATTATTATTATTATTATTATTATTACTATTATTACAAGCGACTGAGTCTGTATTGCATTCATTAATTATCTGCTATCAAGTCGGTGTCAACTCTATATAACTGGTATGAATACAATAACTGCTACTTGGAAGAAAGTAAAAGTGTGCAGTGATTAAAGTGTTGGACTAGGAATGGGGAGATCCAGATTCTACTCCATCTTCAACTACAGAAGTTCACTGGGTGACTTTGGGCTATTCACCCTCTTTCAGCCTAACACAGCCTATCACAAGGTTGTTATTGTGGAGAAAAATACGTTCTATCAATCAAGCTGAAATATTTGGTTCACAAGAATCAATGGAGAAGATCTTATATCGGTATATAGCTGCATACGATTAGTTATAAACAACTAGTTGTCTCCTGAAACTCAACCCTGACACATACACTGTACTGTGAATAGTTTCCTATTGCGCAGATTCATTTACCTCCTGGGTTCACTTTCCCCTCATCAACTCGCTTTCTTCCAGTTACGGGAAGTGATTAATTGCTCCAGCTTAAAAAAACCGGGGTCCCCAAGGAATAAGGGAAAGACGTGGAGAAAGCTCTTTTTACGACCCTCGAGGCAACGGATACGATGGCCAGCGGTGAGGAGAAAGGAGGTGTTGGGGTTGGCGCTGGGCAGCCTTCGGATTCCCGGTGGGGCGGGGAGAAACCCACCCGGCGAGTCAAGGAGGGAAACTCCCCATGGGCGACTAAGACGGGCTGGCCAGAGGACTTTATCAGGAGGCGGCGAGCGAATGGACAACCGCCCACCCCACCAAGTTCGAACGCGACCGTAATTCGCTAGCGCGCCGCCTTCTATTAAAAAGGTCCCAGCAAGCGGGGGGGCGGGGACAATGGTATTCGGCGTTCGAGGAGGAGAGTTCTGCTTGCCCGCTTTAGCGGCGCTTTTACTGGAGATATTCCACGCAAGGAGAAGCGGGTGGGGGTGGGGACTTTCCCCTCCAGAACTCCAATCCCAACGTCACTGCCAAAGAAGCCGCCAGTGATTGACATTTCCTTGGCTTTGCCGCTACAGACGAATGAATTAGTTGGAAAATGGTAGTCTGCGATTGCTGGTTAAAAGGAATATTGCCACCAAGCTGGAAGTTTTCTTGGCAAGACAAATTTCTGAAGCTTCTGGGTATTTTAAACACTTCTGTTGCAAGCAGCCGTAATAAAGGACGAGTTACAACGGAGGGGTACCGTCTTCCTCAAACTGCCCTGTCTGTGAAAAGTTGGTCGACCCGCGAAGGAGCAGGACGTTCTGACTGGAGAGAGTAAAACCTCTTTTCTAGAGAGCCTTAGCGCCGGTGTCCTCTTGCCTTCATTGCTGAGATTTGCGCGTGAACGTTATGATAGGTCAAATACTTTGGATTAGAGCCCTGTCCCCGTTGCGCTTGACCGTCGTAGTAACAACTCAGTCTTCCCCTTGATCGCCCGATCGTCGCCGTGTCATCCCCAGCCCCTGAGTTAAAGCAATTTTAAATCGTCTTCAACTGGAATAAAACAAGCATCTTCCCCTGTAAGCCATTGCGGTCGCTTCACTGCAGGGCTACTGTTTCATCGGGATACCCGTTCTGTTGTCTTTCAGGGGAAACGCATATATTTTCCCTTCTATTTGTTAGATTTTTACCCGCCGCTCTCCAAAGACTTGATAGTTAATAATAGCCATATGGCAATCCATAGTATAATAAAATTACAATAAAAATGCAATAATTTTTATTCCTCACTCGCTGGATCGTCACCTTGTTGTGGTGAGTGGGCTTGTGTGTTCCCAATGAACCCTGTGAGCGAAGCCGTCGGGAGTCATGTACTCCTGGTAGGGTCACCCATGGCGGTAAGGTCCAGGGGGAGGAACCAGACAAAGAACGATCCAAGAAAGTCCTCAACGGCAGAACAGGCGGAAGATAACAAGGTGTATTGTTACAACGGCTGCGAAGGCGGATGAAGGCTGCAGCAGACAAAAGGTCACCAATCGTCATGGTATCCATGCCATTGGATTAGAGCCTTTTTCTGTGAAGGTTGTGTGCTGATCGTTGTGCACCGATCTCCACACATAAAACAAATTCACGCACAGGCGTCTTCCAACCACACCAAACCCCAAACAACCAAAAGTCCCATGGCGATTGACGAATGGCAACGGGGGCAGGACTGTGAAATCCGTAAGCTCCTAGTCATGGACCAGCACATGGGCGGTGGATATGGATTCAGTCGTCCTGACTCAAGGTTCGAGGCAGTTGAGTAGTTCGGCAGCTGTATCCACGACTGAGCAGCCCTATTTAGGATCCACTCTGCTCACCCCATATGGGGGGGCGGCTAGAAAAGGTGCCCTAAACACAGTCTGCCTCATTTTCTCCCTGACTGGATTACCGCAACCAGTGGGGTCACCATCTAGCGGTCGTAAAAAACACATGAATTTTGGAACATGGAATATACGGACACTGCAAGACAACATGGATAGTGAACGACCTGAACGTAGGACTGCCATTATTGCAAGGGAGCTGAGACGTTTTAATATTGATATAGCAGCACTCCAAGAAACTTGAAGAGCAGGAGAAGGACAGTTGAAGGAAGAAAAAGGAGGTTATACCTTCTTTTGGAAAGGACTGCCTGAACAAGAACGACGAATACATGGGGTAGGCTTTGCTATCAAAAACGACCTTGTGAAGCTCTTGTCAGAAGTTCCCACTGGGATTAATGAACGACTCTCAACTCTCCGAATAAAACTCGCCAAAAACCAACAGGCAACTATCCTAAGTGCTTACGCACCAACACTAGATGCAGATGAGGATATCAAGGAAAATTTTTATACCCAGCTGGACACCATCTTATCAGAGATACCAAAGGAGGATAAAATTATCCTCCTGGGCGATTTCAATGCAAGAGTTGGGCGTGACTTTGATTTGTGGCCAGGGATCATTGGGAAAGAAGGAGTTGACAACAGCAACATGAATGGAATCTTACTTCTGACTAAATGTGCAGAGCATAACCTTGTCATTACTAACACACTCTTTCGCCAGAAAAATAAATTTAAAACATCTTGGAAGCACCCACGGTCAAAGCACTGGCATCTTTTAGATTATGTAATTGTCCGTGCTAGAGATCGCCGTGATGTACTTCTCACCAGAGCCATGACGAGCGCCGATGACTGCTGGACAGACCATCGATTAATTTGATCCACAATGGCCATAAATATTGTCCCTCATCGTAGGCTCCAAGGAAGAAAACCAAGGCGTAAAATGAATACACTGGCCCTTCAAGATTCTATTAAACGAGCTTGCTTTCAATCAACTCTCAAGGAACATCTGCCTATGGAACTTCCTGAAAATGTTGAGGAACACTGGGTTAAATTGAAGACTTCTATTATTTCAGCCTGTGAACAAACTATCGGATACCAAACTAAGAGACATCAGGACTGGTTTGATGAGAACGATAGTGAGATTGAACATATTATTGAAAAGAAAAGGAAAGCCTTCCGGATATGGCAAAAAGATATTAACTGTGCCGTTAAGAAAAAAATCTACGCCAGTGCAAAGGCAGAAGTCCAAAGAAGAACTAGAGAACTTAAGAACATATGGTGGATAAAAAAAGCCCAAGAAACCCAACATTTTGCAGATGCTCATGATGCACGGGGCTTTTTTAATGCCATAAAGGCCATCTATGGACCAACAAACCATGGTACAAATCCCTTACGCTCAGTAGATGGTGCTAAACTTCTAAAGGAGAAAGAGTCTATTGTACTGCGCTGGAAAGAGCATTACTACAATCTCCTTAATCGTCACTCTACTGTGGCTGATGAAGTCTTCTTGCAAATCCCGCAAAAACAAATAAGAAATGAGCTTGCAGTACCCCCTAGTTTGGAGGAAGTCAGTAAAGCCACTAAACAAATGAAAAATAACAAAGCTAGTGGACCTGATGGGATTCCTGCTGAAGTCTTTAAAGAAGGCGGGCCTGAACTTACACAACAACTTCATAAGCTCATTGAAAAAATCTGGATGAGGGAGGAGATTCCAGCAGACTTTATGTTGTATATATATTTTTTATGTCTGTAGAATATGTGGCTGAGTTTTTAAAAAGCCAGGCCTCAAAACTTTTTTTCTGTTTGGGCTCAGAGAGCACATGTTCACCCCCCACTCAGGAATGCTAATTGCCCCCCAGGTGCCGGCCAGTCTGAGAGTTTTGACCAACCAGAATTAGTTGTTTGAGCTTTGCCCATATTGGGAATCTGTTGCCTAGGTGTTTTAGTCACATGGTGGATCCTGTCCACTCAGAGGCTGGTCAGGTAAAGGTTTAAAATGTAAATGCCTTTTGTCCTTTGTTCGTTCTCTGCATTCTGCTCTGCTATCTAAATGGCTATGTTAATCAACCATGCCATGCTTTGGCTAAAGAAGAAGATTCAAGGTTTGTTCCTATGTTTTTGTTTTAAATAAAGCAACGTTTTTACTACAAACTTATCTCTTGGTTTTTCCATAACTCTGATCACAAATTTTATAAAAATACAAAAGGTTCTGTGCCCAGCAATTGCTTCTCGATCAGAGACAAAACTTATGGAAATAAGAGAGAAGAAAGCTGACCTGTTTTAGTCTGCATTTGGAGAGGCTTCTTTGTTTTTTGAAACTTGCCGGCAGTTACAGGAAGTTTCCATTGGAGGCGGAGTTTTGCCTCGTGTTTGCAAGCCTCGTGGTGTTTTTTGGATTACTACAACAGGGGAGAGAAGGAGCCATGGCTGCTGATGGAGCTTCTAATTTTCAAGGTATGCCCCTGGAAAGGCTCTCTAATTCTAATTATTTGAACTGGTCTTTGAAAATGGAAAGTTTCTTGAGGAGAGAAAATTTATGGTCTGCAATTTCTGAACAAATTCCTCAGAATCCAGATCAAGCCTGGTTGAGGAAAGATGAGAAATGCAAAGCCTCCATTATTTTGGCTGTTCAGAATGATCAGCTTATTCACGTGAGAGGCAGAGAAACTTCCAAAGACTTATGGGACTATTTGCGTGATTTATATGTGAAAACTAGTCCAGGCAGCAAGGTTATTTTAACAAAAAAACTGTACAAGGCTCACTTGCCTGAGAATGGAAATTTGCCTGATCATCTCCACAAGCTTCAGAATTATTTTGTGGAACTTCAAGAACGTGGGATGGAATTTACCCCCCTGATGAAAGCCTACATTATGCTTTCTTCGTTGAATGAGTCCTGGGACACTTTAATTTGCTCCATGGAGGGAATCCCAGAAGCTGATTTAAATCCATCGTTTGTGTCTACCCGGCTGCTTGCTGAGTGGGAGAAGCGACAAGAAAAAGCTGCCTCCATTTCTACAATAAAGTCTTCTCGTGGCCAGCAGAGGGAGCGGAAGAGCTCTGAATTCCAAGCTTCTGCATTATCCAGCAGGCGATGCTTTACCTGTGGTTCCCCTGCTCATCTGCAAAAGGACTGTGTTCAAAAGAAGAAGACTTCTGGAAAGAAGATTCTTCATGCAACAGTTGTTGAGAACTCTGATAATAAAGATTTGTGGGTTCTTGACAGTGGGGCCAATTCTCACATTTGTCACAATAAAGATTCCTTTCTGTCTTTGTCTAAAACTAACAAACAAAAGGTTTCCTTAGCAGATGGATCTGTATCCAAGATCGTGGGTGAAGGTGAGATCAATCTTTCATGTTTGGGGGAAACTGTTAAAAATGTTTTGTTTGTGCCTAATTTTCAAAGCAATCTCTTGTCTGTGGGGCAGCTAGTAGCCTCAGGTTATGTTATAACTTTTAAGAAAGAGGGTTGTGATATTAGAAAGAATGGCAAAATGGTTGCAAAATGTTTGCAGAAAGATTCTCTGTACATTGTACAAAATGCTGAAAAGCAGCAAATTGCTAAAGCTAAGGCTGTTTTTGAAAATAAGCCCATACACGATCAGTGCATCCATTTAATGCATAGGAGATTTGCTCATGCTAATTTTAAGTACATATCTCAAATGCCTAGTTATTCTGCTGATTTAAAATTGAAGCCTTGTGATAAGTATCTAGACTGTGCAGTTTGCAAGGAGAATAAGACCACTAGAGCTCCTGTGAAGAAGTTTTCTGATAGGTCCACCTCTAGGCCTCTAGAGATAATTCACTCTGATGTAATAGGCCCATTTTCTCCTAGTCTTGGGGGAGCAAGGTACATTTTGACCTTCATAGATGATTTTTCCAGGTACACATTCATTTATTTGCTGAAACACAAAGATGAGGTCTTTGATAAATTTAAGGCTTTTGTGGCTTGGGCGAATGGAAAATTCCCAAGGCCAGTGTCTGCTTTGCAATCAGATCGAGGTGGAGAGTATCTATCCTCAAAGTTTAAAAGCTTTTTGTTAGAAAAAGGGATAGAACACATTTTAGCTAACCCTTACACTCCTGAACAGAATTCTGTTGCAGAGAGAAAAGGCAGAACGCTGCAGGAAGCAATGATGTGTTTGCTGAAGGATGCTAGTTTGCCTTTTAGGTATTGGGGAGAAGCTGTTACTACAGCGTGTTATGTGCAGAACAGGCTGTTTAGCAGTGCAATTCAGGATGTGCCTTTTCATTTGTTCTATGGTGTGAAGCCTAAAGTAAGCCACCTCAGGGTGTTTGGAAGCACAGCTTGGGTCCACATTCCCAAACAGCTGAGGCGCAAGGGGGCTTCCAGAACAAAGAAAGCAATCTTTGTAGGGTATGAACAGAGTCAGAGAAGCTACAGGTTCATACTGGATAATCAACTGATAATTAGTAAAAGTGCTTCTTTTGCTGAGCAGAATTGGGACAAAATAAACTCTAGTTCTTCAGTTGATTTATCCATGGGGGAGCAGCAAAGTCTTGCTGATGGTGATTTGCAGGAATCACTCAGTGAAGTCAATGATCAGGAAGCTGACTTGTCTGGAAAGTCAGAGGTTTCTGAGGGCAATGGTGGGAAACAGAGTGTAAGTCCTGTCCTACCTCGCAGGTCTGAAAGGATTAATAAGGGAGTTCCTCCTGATCGTTATCAAGCAGATGTTGTGAAGGCTTTTCACATTCACACAGAGCCTGAGTCTCTGGAAGAAATTAAAGAAATGCCAGCTGAAATAGCTAAGTGTTGGCATGAAGCCATGCAGCAAGAGTTGGATTCCTTAAAGGAAAATAAAACTTGGAAACTAGTAAGTTTGCCTCCCAATCAGAAGGTTTTAGGTTGTAGGTGGGTGTTCAAACTGAAAAAAGATTCTGATGGCAAAATTCAGAAGTACAAAGCAAGGTTGGTAGCAAAAGGTTTTGCTCAAAGAAAAAATGTGGATTATGACAAAACTTTTGCTCCAGTGACAAAAGCTGAATCTATCAGGTTGCTTTTAAAGGTTGCTGCCATGAAGAAACTGTCTGTTTATCACTATGATATTCAAACTGCTTTTCTGTATGGTGACTTGGAGGAAAAATTGTTTATGCAACAACCTCCTGGTTATGAAAAAGAAAATCATCTTGTGTGTGAATTGCAGAAATCCATCTATGGATTGAAACAAGCCGCACGTTGTTGGAATATTAAAATGGATAATATTTTGCAAAAATTTGGGTTTCAAAAGGGAATTGCTGATCCTTGTGTGTATGTAAAAAATGATGAGCAAGGTGTGATGTACTTGTGCTTGTATGTGGATGATTTGTTGCTGCTCACTTCATCTGATGAACAGAAGCATTCCTTTGAGGTTTGTATGAAAAACAATTTCACATTGAAATGTCTTGGAGCAGTCAACAATTACCTAGGATTAGAAATTCAGAGGGAAAAAGATGGCAGTTTTCTCATAAGCCAGAGCAGCAAAATTAAGAAGCTGCTGGAGGATTTTAAAATGCAGGACTGCAAGTCTGTCTCCTCCCCCATGCTTCCCGAGTTTCTAAAAGTGGAGGGGGAGAAGGGGGATGGTGAGTCATCTGAAGGAGATAGTTTCAGATCAGCCATTGGCAGTCTTCTTTACATTGCAAATAACAGCCGTCCGGACATTTCTAACAGTGTGTCCATTTTGAGCAGGTTTGTGGAAAATCCCACATCTGCTGCAAAGTCTGGGTTAAAAAGGCTGTTTCGTTATTTGCAAGGCACCAAAGATTTTTGCTTAAGGTTGTCTGCTACAGACACAGAAGAAAAGTTAGAATGCTGGTGTGATTCAGATTGGGCTGGAGATCTCAGTGATAGGAAGTCTACTTCTGGAAGTGTAATTCAATTTGCAAAGTCCACTATTGCTTGGTTTTCCAGAAAGCAGACTGTAGTAGCCATTAGCACAGCTGAAGCTGAATTTTATGCTTTAGCACAACTGTGCAATGAAGTAATTTGGTTTACTCAATTGTTGGAAGACATTGGAGTCATTTTAAGTCAGCCTGTCACAATTCATGAAGACAATCAAGCCTGTATCCATTTGGCTTTATCTGAAAGTTCCAGAAACCGCACAAAGCACATTGATGTGCGTTTTCATCTTGTTAAAGATTTTCTAGCCAAGAAAAAGGTTATTTTGAAATACTGTGATACTAAATTAATGTTGGCTGATATCTTAACCAAGCCTCTAGTTGCCAGTAGGCACTGTGAGTTAATTACCAAGCTGGGTTTGTTTCCATATTCTTTCTAGTCATAAAAAAAGGGGAGTGTTGTATATATATTTTTTATGTCTGTAGAATATGTGGCTGAGTTTTTAAAAAGCCAGGCCTCAAAACTTTTTTTCTGTTTGGGCTCAGAGAGCACATGTTCACCCCCCACTCAGGAATGCTAATTGCCCCCCAGGTGCCGGCCAGTCTGAGAGTTTTGACCAACCAGAATTAGTTGTTTGAGCTTTGCCCATATTGGGAATCTGTTGCCTAGGTGTTTTAGTCACATGGTGGATCCTGTCCACTCAGAGGCTGGTCAGGTAAAGGTTTAAAATGTAAATGCCTTTTGTCCTTTGTTCGTTCTCTGCATTCTGCTCTGCTATCTAAATGGCTATGTTAATCAACCATGCCATGCTTTGGCTAAAGAAGAAGATTCAAGGTTTGTTCCTATGTTTTTGTTTTAAATAAAGCAACGTTTTTACTACAAACTTATCTCTTGGTTTTTCCATAACTCTGATCACAAATTTTATAAAAATACAAAACTTTAGGGATGCCATAATTATCACTCTCTTTAAAAAGGGTGATAGAACAGACTGTGGAAACTATCGAGGCATCTCCCTTCTACCAAAGCAGGCAAAATCCTGGCAAAGATCATCGCAAACCGTCTCCTATCTATATCAGAAGACATCCTCCCTGAAACGCAAAATGGCTTCCGCCCTTCCAGGGGAAGAGTGGATATGATCTTCACTGCACGACAGCTTCAAGAAAAATGCAAGGAGCAAAATCGCCCCCTGTACATGGCATTTATTGATCTGACTAAAGCTTTTGATACTGTAAATCGTACTGCTCTCTGGACCATCCTTCTGAAAATCGGATGCCCTGATAAATTTGTGAACATCTTGCGGCTACTCCATGACGACATGATGGCAACAATCCTGAATAACAATGGCTCTCAAAGCGATCCATTTAAAGTGGAATCCGGCGTTAAACAGGGATGTGTTATTGCTCCAACCTTATTTGCTATCTTCATCGCTATGATTATACACCTTGTTGAAGAGAAACTTCCTACTGGTGTAGAAATTATATATCGAACAGATGGAAAGCTTTTTAATCTTAGTAGGCTGAAAGCAAAAAATAAGGTAACTACAACTTCTGTTATAGAACTTCAATATGCTGATGATAACGTAGTCTGTGCACACTCTGAAGAAGATCTTCAAACTATCCTAAACATCTTTGCAGAAGCATATGAAAAGCTCGGCCTCTCAATTAACATTAAAAAAACCAAAGTGCTTTACTAGCAAGTTCGAACCAATCCCTCCGCAGCACCATCAATCCAGCTTAAAGGTGTGTCACTAGAAAATGTCGACCACTTTTCTTATCTCGGCAGCCATCTATCTACAAAAGCCGACATCGACGCTGAAATTCAGCATCGCCTGAGATCTGCGAGTGTAGCTTTCTCCCGAATGAAGTGTAGAGTGTTTGAGGATCGGGACATTCGCAGGGAGACCAAAATGCTTGTTTACAAAGCCATTGTACTACCAACCCTTCTGTACGCCTGTGAAACATGGACCCTCTACAAACGCCACCTCCAACTTCTTGAAAGATTCCATCAACGCTGCCTCTGAAAAATTCTGCAAATTACTTGGGAAGATAGGCGGACTAATGTTAGCGTATTAGAAGAAGCGAAAACCACCAGCATTGAAACAATGATCATCCAACATCAACTTCGCTGGACCGATCATGTTGTTCGAATGCCTGACCATCGTCTTCCAAAGCAGCTACTTTACTCCCAACTTAAGAATGGAAAACGGAATATTGGTGGACAGCAAAAGAGATTCAAAGATACTCTCAAAGCTAATTTTAAAAAATGTAATTTCAGCATTGAGAACTGGGAAGCCCTAACTCATGAGCGTTTCAATTGGAGGTCAGCCTTTATTAATGGTGCTATGGACTTTGAAGAAGCACAAGTACAGGGCGAAAGGGAGAAAAGAGCTAAAAGGAAGGCACGTCAGGCAAACCCTCATCATGACCGTCTCCCACCCGGAAACCTATGCCCTCATTGTGGGAGGTTGTGCGGATCCAGAATTGGCCTTTATAGCCACTTACGGATCCACTGTTAAAATTTTACCTTTGGAAGACAATCTTACTCGGCTACGAGTGATCGCCAATGAATTTTTATTCCTTAAGAGGAGGGAGGCAGCCTATATGCTGCAGGCAGCTTCCAACCACCCTTTTTGCAGCCCATCACATTCCTTTATTATTAAAGGAATAATACATCACATTCCATCACATTCCTTGGGGTACACAGAAGGAGCCTCCCCGAAGATTGTCGAAACAATAATACAATCAGGCGTACCCTGGAAATGGTGAATTGCACCGGCTAATCCTTCTAAAACCAGATCAAACCACAGCTAAGCGGAAGATGAACCCACCAAAAGGGTTGTTGTCACGACCAACCCTGACTGCGGAGAAACCCAAGACCCGGCGCATCTGATGGTGTGTCAGTTACTGCCGGAGCCTTGTACTGTTGACTACCTACAGCAAGCTAATGACAAAGCTGTGGCAGTGGCTACATTTTGGCAAAGTAAAGTTTGATCTGGACACGAAAATAATAATCATCACCACATTCCTTCAGTCAAAGAAACTTTAGATGCTACAATTTACATAATATTTTTATATTAATAGTATAGTGAGTGAATATGGTGCTTCCATTCATAGCTATGCTTCGGTTTCAGACAATAATGCTTTGGTTTCAGAGCCTCTTGGGTTTTATATATTTAATTAATTTATATAGATATACATTATGTATGGTATTTTATATGCTTTTATATGTTTTAATTGTTAACTTTGTGTAAACCGCCCAGAGTCCCCTCTGTGGGGGGAGATGGGCGGTGATATAAGTATGATAAATAAATAAATAAATAAATAAATAAATAAATAAATTAAAATAAAATAAAATAAATAAATAAATAAATAACATTAGAAAGTATGTTAGTACAGCTATTAGGCTCAACTTCATGGCATGTCCTGCAAGGTTCCAGCTGATCTCTCTTGCTGGATGAACCTTCTGAGTGAAGTTATCCAAGGACTTGGATGCTACCAGCACCTGAGGACCCACAGATCTATTTCTCTTGGTCATTAGATTCAAGCAAAGCTGAGCCATTGTGAACAGTGTATAATGGGTCGGATTGTGGACAGTATTGTAGACTGGCATTTTAGGCATGGAGGCTGGTAGCTCCACAGTCCAGAAGGTTGACATAAGATCTCTTCTAATTGAATTGCACAGTGCCTTGAAAGGCAAGTGTTTAGTTTTTGATGGGGATAGGGGGAAATGCTTGATGTTTTCTCAATCCTGATTAATTGTCCTATCAGCCAATAGACTTA